>JAODAL010025145.1:0-59211 GCA_025379985.1 Phyllomedusa bahiana
ATAAAAAACATTTGTTAACCCACCCAGTTTTTTTTTTTGCGGTTTCCCATTACATTCTATGGCACGGTGAATGACACTATTAGAAAGTACATCTTGTCCCGCAAAATAAAACCCTTATATGTTTGTAAAGGGGAAAAATAAAAAGTTATGGGGAGGAGGAAAAAACTAACGTGTCAACAAAAAAAAGCTTGGTCCTTAAGGGGTTAAAATCTAACTAAAAAACCCATCGCTGGGGACTAGCCTTACAAGTTGGGGGTACACACATGTGGCCCCCGTAATTCTTTTTTGGTAAAATTCTTTTTCCTAGAATTCTATGTTGGTACCCCCATTTTTCCCTCCGGAAGAATAAACGGCAGGGGGTTTAAAAATTTTCCCCATTACCCGAGTCTAAGAATTTTTGTCGCCCGTCAAAACTCTCTTAACTTAAGGGGGTTTTTCTAACCATGCGTTCTACGAGTCAAGGCGTTTCAGATCACAGCAGGACAGAAACATCGCACTGACAAGAGTACAGGTAACACCCTGTTGTCAATTCATTCATACTTTTCTAGCAGGAATAACATAGGAACAGCAGAGTTCTATAAAATAATGCTCCAAAATATATTTTTTAGGGAGAATACAAGTATTTGTGTCTTCCTTTCTCCCACTAATAGCTATACAGTGTTACATTTCCTCACCTCCTAAGTGTCCTTGTTTTGGAGGGGAGTTCTATTTTTTTGGGAAAACCCCCCCCCCCCCCCTCCCTCCTTTTTTTGTTCCCCCTTTTTTCTTTATAAATAAGTTTTTATTAAAAAACTCAAAATGTGTTTGGTATACATACATCATTTTTTCTTATTATACAAACACACCCAACAACACACAAACCCCCAAAAATTTTAGTGATTCAAAAAAAATTTAAAATTTGAAAATTAAAGGGCTCACTATGGATTAATTAAACCGTGATTCATACTGTAATGAAACATAAAATATATGGTTTCTCTTTTATTAAATTATTATACAATTTCTTTTTAATGACATTCTATTTTTTGAGATGCACTATGGCATTATTATATTATATCTAATTTAAATTTTTTGCCAAATTTTCCGGCATTTGGGGGTGGAAAGGGGGCTTAAAGGGGGTTTTCCATACAAGGATTTTCTTTTTTTTAAAAGATCTTGCAAAAAACAAGTCATATAGTTCAGACCTGTTTGATCTTCCCCAAGGCTGCCCCCACTGGTTGCTATAGCTAAGACCTGGTTTCTGCAGTGTGAAGCCATTAAAAACGCCCGAAACAAAATAAACCAAGAAAAAAGGATGAGGTAAGAGAATCAAAGTAGTGAGATAATCCCCTTTTAAAAAAAATGGGCATTCTCAGGAAATCAAAGTAGGGGATGGGGATTCCTGTGGCGGGAAAAAAATTTACAGATTACTTTTTAGTGGTTGGCAAAATAAAATAGTACCCCATTGGCGTGGGTATTTCCGAGGACAGACATTTTTTTATACCTTTTCCCTATTCCCTTTTTATTTAAAGGGGTTGTCTCACTACACTGATTCATCTTTCCTCAGTCCTGTTTTCTTGGTTTCATTTTGAATTCAGAGGCGTGTTTACTGGCTTCTACTAGACTACAGTAGAAGCCAGGTCTGTAACTATAGCAACCAGTGCTGACAGCCTATCATGAGAGATTGAACAGGTCTGTAGCTACGGTGACCTGAGGAGCTGATGCAGCCCATACAAGAGGGGATATCTCAGAATAGGTAGGACACTGTTAATGGACACATATTGCAAAGTAACTTGTTTTTGCAAGATCTTTAACATAAAAACAATCCTTGTAGTGAGACAACCCCTTTAAGCTAAGAATGCAATGACTAAGGAGAAGTGAGTTGTACACAGGTTATTGCCAGAAGATGGGACTGACCAGGGACCCCTCTCACATCCTTGATAGAACATTTGCAAACAACACTTACATTAGACTGGCTGTAATGATCCAATATAGAAGGCAGCAGCGGCAAGATAAGCGTGAAACCCAAGAGGTCGATGAGCAGAGCCACGAATACGACAATGATGACTCTGCTGGAGCCGTCCTTGGGGTCTTGATGGGTCTGCGCCATCCGCTCGCTCATCTTCCTGGGTTATGTTGACCTCAGACACCTGCACAGCCCTGTAAAAATAGACACATCCTGAGAATGTCTACTTCCTTCAAGTTTCCACCTCCCTGGAGTCAGTAGTGCTGACTCACAGCCATGTACTTTATAGGTTAAGCTAACAATCTGCAGAAGCCCCGCGCCTCACACTTACTATTTTGTAATACCCAGAAGTTTCTGCAGCAGAGTAAGCAATGCGTGAAGCTGTTAGAGGAGTCTCTGAGCAGGAAGCCGTGCCCTGAAAATGTACATTACAAATGCCCAAATTGTGCAAAGCCACTTTTTTTTGGTCTTTAAGGGTCTTTCATGATCTTGCACAAATATTCACTGTTTAAATTGCAAGAAGCCCACATGTTGTAGCAATAGGGTTGCAACGGCTGCTTTTGCAATATGGACCTAAACTATATAGAGAGCTACATTAAGTACCACATGAAAACTGTCTTGGTCAAAGAATTTCTTTGTTGCCCATAGCAACCAATCAGAGCAGCCTTTTAATTTTTTCCAAAGTACTATATGGAATGAAAGGGGAGCTGTGATTGGTTGCTACGGGCAACAAAGAAAGTCTTAGGGTGCTTTCACACGGTGCGGTTTTGGTGCGTTTTTTTTTATGCGTTTTTTGTGCAACAATGTATAGCATTAATTGTTATGCCTTCCTGCACAAAAAACGCATCCAAAACGCACAAAAAACCGCACTGTGTGAAAGCACCCTTAGACCTAGTTTTCATACAAGTGTATAAGTATTCACTGGCTATTTGCATAGAATGGAAAATTTAGACTGAAAGAGGGACTGTTCCCAAATTTGAATAATGATGGGCTCCCTGGATAGATGAATCTGGGTTAGCAGCTAAAAAGTTGGTATGTTATAGCTATCCTAATGGACTTGTAGTCTATGTGCCTTTTTTTTTTTTTTTACTGCGTTCTTCCTTGGAAATCTTGTGAGTTAGTTACTAGTGCATCTCAAAAAATGAGAATATCACTGAAAAGATAATTGATATCCATAATTTAAGTCCAATAGAGAAAGCCATATAGTGTATAGACTCATTACAGTATGAATGACAAGGTTTAATACATTTATGAGCCCTATAACAAATAAAAAGAACCTGGAGAACCCCTTTAATTTTCAATGATATTCTAATTTTTTGAGATGCACTAGTAGATATACTATGTATTACTGCTGTGTTATCTAAGATAAGCAGTGTTACAATAGTATCAATCAGACATCTGTTCCCTCTTTCTATTCCCATACCTAAGGATTATACAGTGCAGGATGTCCTGCTGTAAGAGAGTGGTTGGGGGGGGGGGGTTAATTGTTGGGAAATTTTTTATCTATTCAAAGAAACTTTATTGAAGAATATAATGGACATATTAAGATAAAAGCAAAATAATGTAAAAGGAATGTGTACATAAGTGATGTGGAGCAAAATGATAACGTGCGAACTTCCGCACCAACATTTTAAGTATAACAAGTATGCATATCAAAACCGTAACTGAAATCTCAAGAGACAAATAAAACAGAAGAATAGATTAAATGGTGTACAATGTCATTCTCATTGTGATCAGGTATTTGGAGTTTCGGTATATTAATATCACATAATATAGATTGAGTACAATAGGTAACAATAAACATGGGTCTAGACTACATACAAACAAAACACAAAGACCACACATACAAGAGGAGGGGGGGGGGGGCAAAGAGAGAAAGAAAGAGAGGGCGAAAAGAAAAAAAAAACTCGGGGTGGGAGGGGAAGGGGGAGGATGCAAGAACCGTCCCAGGGCCGCGATAGCGTCCACTTGACACCATGTTGGGAAATTTTTATCTGGATTGTAATTATTAAAAAAAAAAAAAAAAAATTGAATAAAAATATTTAAATAAAATGGCCATGGTCTTTAGACTACAGTAGCAGATCCCAATGAATCAACAAAATACCCATACATGCACATTTGTGGGAATGTATTGGAATCCAGAAAAATGGGAGACCTCTCGGATTCAACAAAAAGAAAGACAGTGCTATGTTGCGGAGTCCAACCACCTGCAGACCTGTGCCTCCTGTGGCTCAGATATTAGGTGGAGGTTTCTCTGTTGATGTAGGCCATTGCTACAGAGCAGCACAACTTATTTCTTATTAGCCTTGTATCGGTGGGACATCTTTGATTACTCATCAAGCAGCTTGATGGGTGCAATAAAATCTTTACCACGTGGTGTATGTTTTGTTTTGTTTTTTTAACAGTGGGAACCTATTGGCAATGTATGACTCTGTATCAGGGACTGTGACTGGCACCGTTATAGGGGCAGTATGAATTTCCCCTATAGGGCACTGCAGTGTTATTCTTTACTTAACCCCTTCCCGCTGCAGCCTAGTTTCTTTTTTTGCTCATGTTCGTTTTTCCCTCCTCGTCTTCCCAGAACTATAACTTTTTTATTTTTTCACCTACATAGACATATGAGGGCTTTTAATTTTGCGTGACAAGATGTATTTTCTAATGTAGATATTCACCGCACCATGGAATATACTGGGAAATGCCAAAAAACTCCTGCCATGGCAGGAAGTAGTAAAACAGAAAACATGTGGGCAATGGAAGCCTTCACAAAACTTCCAGCTGCCATGTTAACCGATCAGGACCCTGCGATCTCACCGCCTGCGGTCCCAATTCTGTGTCACAGTTTCTCATTCACATAGACGCTGCCACAACGTCTAAGGGTTTGTTCACACAGTGTATTGCGGCACATATAGTACGCGGCGCAATATGCCATGTGTTTTGGGTGTCACACGGTTCAGCGCGTATTTCCAAAGCACGGGGGGTGGGGAGGGCGCGGCCCCATTGACCTGCATTGTTTGCGGCCTGTAATCGCTGTGAAGAATTGACATGTCTATTCTCCCCGTATGTCAATACGATTGTATTGTACGTGCGAGGGGACGACGCGTAATCCATAGCTCTGTATGAGAACTATGGATTGCCGTAATTGCGGCGCGCATTTCACTGCGTATAAAGCACAATATGTGGCGAAATGCGTGCACAAATAAGCCGTGTGAACATACGCTCAGCACCTGCCGCCTATCTAGCCCCATAATGATACTAGGATGTACTAGTACGTCCAACGTGGGTAAGGGAGTAATAAAGAATTCTATGCTGATTCCGCATTGAAATCCCCATTAGAATCTTTGTGTGATCTGACGGCCATTCGTTCGAACAGCCAATCCCCACTGTAAATTATACAGCGAACTACAGTGGGGATTTTCCAAACCACGGATTGCAAGCGGTCATTCGTTTTAACAGCCCTTGTCGAATTCCTGTCTGCAGCAGTGACGGGGGGCTTTGACCCTTTAACCTCATCCAAATCATAAGCGAAAAAGTATAACTCTTTGACAGAAGTTGGCTTTTTCTGCTTGCAATGGTTTGGCCTGTGAATCTACCCTGGCTGGGTTCACATGGATGATTTGGACGTGGACACAGATTTAATGCTGAACCTGCATTAGAATCAACCTCCAAACCTGACAGCAATCTGCTTCACATGGTGTCCATGGTTTTTCAGCGCTGAATCCTCACCCAGTATATGGAGGTTGAAATCTGCCTCTACATTCAGAACCAAATCCATGTGCATAGTTGAAAATCTGGGCTGGATCAATGTGGATTTTATGTGGATCAACGTGGGATTTTCTGCTATGTTCACACAAGTGCTTATTCCACAGGAAAAGCATACATTTGTAATCATGTTTTTTAATGCATTTTACACGCGTTATCTTCATTTGATGCGGCAACTGGTTCTTCTTTTTTATGCTTATTTTCACGCCCTTTTCTCAGTACAGAAAACGTTATTGCCTTCGATCCAGGTTTTTTTTTTGTGCCTTGTTTACGTGCTAAAAACAGTCATGTGCAGCTTTGTGCCCAATGCACGCTTATACATACTCTAAGTCAATGTCACTCTAATGTCACACTTCTGTGCATGCAATTTGATATGCAATTGCAAAAACAAAAAAAGGGAATTTTGTGCGTCAAAAAGCACCCAAACTGACACTGCATCTTAGGCTGGTTTCCAATGGGAGTAATATGTTTGCAAATCCCATGCAAACCACAAGGAGACTAAAACTAGTCACTCATAATATGAGGTGATGCTCACACTACAAGTAAAACTGAATTCTGCCGTTGAAAACCTTGTCGTCCGACGCATTGTCAATGAGTATTTCACAGGCTTATTGTATGTGGATTTTGCTTACTCCCAGTTTAGGTTATTTTCACACGGCGTGTTGAATCTGTTTTTTGGATCCAAAAAACGCATTCAAAATCGCTGTACAAATCGCATCAAACATGCAGAAAATCTGACCCACAACCTGTGCTGTGTAGACATAGCCTAAGGATATATTCACACAGCTGAAAATTTCAGCACAGAATCATTACAGATTCTACTACTAAAATCCGTGCCAGTAAAGCATGTTTTTTTCAGTCAGATTCTCAGCCTCCTATGTACTATAATGTGAGGAATCTGCCCCAAGAACTGATACCAATTCTTTTTTGGTGCTGAAAATAAATCCACACTGAAAAAATAAATCAGTGGCTTGTGCACAATGATGCAGCTTTTACATTGTAGACAATGAGGAAAGGATTGTGGTCAGATTGGACGTTGATTCTGAGGCGGATTCCGCGCCAGTATCAGCATCTAAATCCAGTGTCTGTGTGAACATACCCTAGGGCTAGGTACACCTCATGTTCGTGATGTATGTCTGCTGTGTACACTGATGTACATATGTTGTGTATGGGAACAAAGGTTATATATGTGTGATCCTTTGTGTCTCCATTTTAATGTATTAGTTAATGTATTAGTTAGTACCTCATATATCTATGTAACACAGCATGTAAAAGCTGTATGTATATCTTTTGTCATTAATGTGTTAACAAAATGGCCGCCTGTAATAGTTTGTAGAGACATTCACCGTGTAATCCAAGATGGCACTTTTTCTGAAGTTACACTCTGTGTTTAGAGATTCCTGAGCTGTGAGGAGGGGTCTGTAGATAAGGACGTACCAGTAGACCCTCACAGTCAGGTCCATGTGATGCTTCTTATCTACTAATTTGCAAAGGTATAAAAAAAGCTGCCATTTTGTGAATAAAGCAAAAAGCATTTTCACAGCAATAGGGCATGTTGTGATGTTCTTTCTCGGTGCATCCTTTGTTATTTTTAAGCTAATTTAGACCCCCACAAAGGCTACTTCCATATCACATACTAAATGTAAGTATAGATCAGGCAGCACTTCCAATAAAGCGGTTTTTATTAATAATAAAAACCGCTTTATTGGAAGTGATGTCTCATCTATACTTATGCCTTTGGACTGGATTTGTAGGCGGGCACCCACATATATTTTTTTGATCCTTAAGTGCTGCTGGTTTTTCTTATTTATCTGGCTTGGTACATACTAAACGTGTCCATAGGGTTAAGTGGCCTGATGGAGGCCAACAGTGTGTCCTTTTGAGTGGCATATGTCTGTATAGCACACAAAAAACATATATAGAGCATGTAGTATACATACTTCATATATAAGGGGACATGTACGAAAACAGTCTAGGTCTAAAGCTTTCTTTGATAGTCATAGGAACCAGTTAGAGCACTATATGAAATGAAAGGGGAGCTCTGATTGGTTGCTATAAGCTCTGATTTGTTGCTATGGGCAACAAGGAAAGTCATAGCCCTAGACAGTTTTCATACATGAGGTCCATAGTATATAAGTGCAGGATCCAACGCAGTCCCATGCAAAGTCTGTAAATAATATGTACATTAAATATATACTCTGGTTACAATGGGACCCTTTGGGTAACGGAGGCCGCCGTCTGGCATATGACTGAGACCTCCATTTAACGTAGGCGTCCTGGCGTGTGCATTACTCTATGGCCGTAAGCGTCAACTAGACGTTATAATAGCGACGGACTCTGAAGTGTATAGACAGAATAATTATTAACAAACAAAAACGGAGCGTTCATCATGAGGCTTTGGCTGCGCCTATGTCACGTCATGTGATCTGGGTATTATGCGCCTCCAGCCGTGTATTTCGTGGCTCGACTCACACTAAAATAAAAGTAGTAGTATAGCCCAAGCCGGAGTAACTGAACAACCCCTATGGCTGATTATTTCATATGATGTTACTCCGCCCAAAAGAAGCGAAAAGTTTCCATTGCACTTCCTGACAATCAGCCCCCGGGTTTAACCCTTCCACTGCTGACTTGGATCCAGTGCTGCTCATCTCCTCCTCAGATTACAGCCCTCCCCTGGTGATCTCCTCTACCTGTAGCTGGCTCCTCCATCCTCTCCAGCAGCCCCTGCTCCTCCATCCTCTCCTGCACCCCCTACTCCTCCATCCTCTCCAGCACCCCCTCTGCCTGACGTACCCCTCACTCTGCCATATACAAGTCTCCTCTGTCTATACATTAAATGTACGCTCTCCCATTCAGACTCCTTACCCGTCTCTTCCTGTAGCCTCAGCGTGCTGTATCGTGCCCTCCTTCCTCCCTGTTCCCTCCTGCTGCCAGCACTGACCCTCCCTTCTTCTCTTCCTCTTCCTCCTCCTCTTTCTACAGCATCAGATTTCCCTGCTCCAAATCCTGTCTCAAAACTTCAGTAAATTCAAAATTTTCCAAGCTTCCTACAAGAAAGAGAAAGAAGTTAGCTATGTTCACACGGCTTAAATTGGAACATATATCGCTCTGTATTTCGTGGCATACTGCGCTCAATACGGGGCGAAATACGTCCCAATAATTACGGTAAACCACAGTTCTCATGAGAACTATGGATTCCGTCTCCTCTCCCTGCTCGCACAATACGGCGCGCAGGGAGAGAAGTGACATGTCAATTATTCACGGCGTTTACGCGCCGCGAGTAAAGCATGTCTATAGGGCCGGAGGGCTGCCGGCCCCCCGCCCCCGAGCAAACGGCGTAATTGCAGGGTGTAATTACGCCCCGCAATTATGCCGTGTGAACTTAGCCTAATAGAGTTATGTTCACATGGTGGATTTGGACGCTGATTCTAAGGCAGATTCTGCACTGGATTCCAAAATTCCATTATTCCCTATAGAAAATTTGTGTCGCTGTACATACAACGCAGATTTTTCTGAATTATTTTAAGCGCTGACAAAAATTGACCCGTCAATTATTTCAGACAGAACCCGCGCCTCCAATTATTGTATATATAAGGCAGAAAATCTGTGTCTGAGAAACAGTGTCGTCACCTCGTCTGAGATCTGTGCTTACAAGAGAGGAATTTCTAACGAGGATATAACGCTGATTCGGCACTGACATTTTCAGCACCAGAATCTGTCGTGTGAACATAACTTTAGGCTATGTTTACACCGGGTAATTATGGCACGCATTTCGTGTCGTATTTGCGCTCTAATATGGGCGAGATGCGCGCCGAAATTACGATAATCCATAGTTCCCATAGAGAACTATGGATTACGCCTCCTCTCCCCGCTCGTACAATGCGATCGTATTGTACGCGCAGGGAGATAAGTGACAGGTCAATTACTTGCGGCGAATACGCGCCGCGAGTAATTAATGCCAATGGGGCCGGCGGGCTGAAACCCCCCCTCCCTCCGCGGGAGTCCGTGCTGATCAGCTCGACTTCCAAAGCACCCGGCGCAATTGCGGCCATACTGTACGTGCCGCAATTACGCCGTATGAACACAGCCTTAGGCTCGGTTCACTTCACGTTGGACCATACTGCAAAACGTGTATATGATAACGTATACGCTTAACTTATCCCAAACCTACATGCTTGGCGTCCTTTTTTGCTGTTTTTTTTTTTCCTTTTAAACCTGCTTCTCTATTGGCCGTCTCATGTTTTTCCCACCAATTTGATTGGGTAGGTTTGTATATATTTTTTATAAATGTGGGCACATACACTAGTATACATTTTCCATTGGCATACATTTAAGAGGAAAAAAAAGTAAACTGATGTCGTTGTATAATCCGCCATGAATCAAATACTGAAGACATACAGAGGTCCCTTGACATACAATATTAATTGGTTCCGGGACGACCATTGTATGTTGAAACCATAACTTTATGGAAAACTGGTGATTGGTTCCAAAGCCCCAAAATGTCTCCAACATAATGCAAAATAAAGATTAAAGGTAAGGAAGCAGACACTAATCCAGATAAAGCGCGTCCTTCCATATAACATCAGAAAGAGCTGCTGGAAGCTGGAAATCACTTTCTATCTTGGTATAGAAGCTTGTTTGGACTTTTTACATAATATAACAAAAAAAGAAAATGGGGCCCTCACCTGGTGCCCAAAGGAGCCGCTCATCCTGGCACATGTAAGAGCAGTACAGGTCATGTAGTACCGCACTGTACTGTAGAGAGGCACCACTACACCACCAGTCACTGCATGCACTGCACTAATACATGTAAGAGCAGTACACGACATGTATTACCACACTGTACTGTAGAGAGGTGCTACTAGACCACCAATCTCTGCATGCACCTTACTAATACATGTAAGAGCAGTACAGGACATGTGATACCACACTGTAGTGTAGAGAGGCGCTACTAGACCGCCAGTCACTGCATGCACCTCACTAATACATGTAAGAGCAGTACAGGACATGTAGTACTACACTGTACTGTAGAGAGGGGCTACTAGACCGCTAATCACTGCATGCACCTCACTAATACATGTAAGAGCAGTACAGGACATGTAGTACTGCACTGTACTATGGAGAGGTGCTACTAGACAGCTAATCACTGGATGCACTGCACTAGTACATGTAAGAGCTGTACAGGACATGTAGTACTGCACTGTACTGTAGAGAGGCGCTACTAGACCTCCAATCACTGCATGCACCTCACTAATACATGTAAGAGCAGTACAGGACATGTAGTACCGCACTGTACTATAGAGAGGTGTTACTAGACAGCTAATCACTAGATGCACTGCACTAGTACATGTAAGATCAGTACAGGACATGCAGTACCACACTGTACTGTAGAGAGGCGCTACTAGACCTCCAATCACTGCATGCACCCCACTAATACATATAAGAGCAGTAAAGGACATGTAGTACCGCACTGTACTGTAGAGAGGCACTAAAGACCGCCAGTCACTGCATGCTCCTCACTAATACATGTAAGAGCAGTACAGGGCATGTAGTACCGCACTGTACTGTAGAGAGGCAGTACTAAACTGAGTATGGCCGAACACACGGCTCCCATAGAACAGAATGGAGAGAACACAGTGCTCCCCTTTGCTGGAAACTCCCATAGAACTGGCTCTCCATTCTGATCCATAATTTTTGGGGGACCATAGCCGAGAAAAATAGAATCAGCTCACCCCTAAAGCAATGAGAGCCCGGTGGAGAGAGCAGCTGGAGCCCGGTGGAGAGAGCAGCTGGAGCCCGGTGGAGAGAGCAGCTCCTCCCTGATATCTTCATTAAAACTTCATCTTTATTCTTTCATTAAAAGTGTATGTAACAGAATAGCAGAGTAGCACACAATATATAGGTGACAGGAATCATGCAGCCTATCTATTTACGGCACAACACCAACCGATGACGCATTTTGGACAACAACTGTCCTTCATCGTAGCGATTAAGCTGGTTTACCAGCTATTTATACCATTCCTGATATAGGTGCATCAGATTTTGATGGCATATCCTAGTGATATAACACCAAAGTCTATGGTGGGAAGACCCCTTTAACGGAACCCCCTATGAACCCAACTATAAATCAATAAGTTATTTGGGCACTGATCGGATCTGCCATAGAATAAACCTGGTTCACCATTATGGCTTCTGGTATTAGCACAGTCATTCTCGCCATGCTTCCAGAAGAATAGAGTGCCCCAAATAGGTCAAATGGCACAGACCCAGTTCACATCTGCGTCAGAGGTTCGGAAACCCCTATCACAGATTCTGTTATAAAAGATGGAAAAATACTGCAGCACGCTATGCTACTGTTGAAAAAACAGACACCAAGGCAGAATCCCAGCAGACCCCATAGTTGGGGTCATGCAGCTTTCATGAGAGTTTCATACGACTGACAATGAAAATCTCAATTATACCATAAGGGTGAAAGAAAATTGAGTCTTTCAGATGTAACAGCCCGGGGAAGATTGTCCATAACAACCCAAGAGTTTCCAGTTCTCATCCCTCAGGATCTAATAGTCATTTTAAAGCAGCAATTCCCTCAATTTTCCCTGCAGTGGTTTTCATTATCCTCATTGGATCTGGTGTATATTAGGGACAGCAGGCTGTTTTCTGAAAGACTTGTCATTTTTGGATGCCAAAGCTAAAACAACACATCACTAACTGACCCCCAGAATCAACACCACTGGTGGGCCCAAAGAATCAACTCCATTGGTGAGCCCCAAGAATCAACTCCACTGATGAGCCCTAGAGTCAACATCACTGGTGAGCCCCAGAATCAACTCCACTGGTGGACCTCAAGAATCAATTTCACTGGTGAGCCCCAGAATCAACTCCCCTGGTGGACCTCAAGAATCAATTTCACTGGTGGGCCCCAAAAATCAACTACACTGGTGGGCCGCAAGAATAAACTACATTGGTAGACCCCAAGAATCAACTCCACTGATAGGCCCCAGAATCAACTCCACTAATGGCCTCAGGAATCAACTCCACTGATGGGCCCCAGAATCAATTCCACTGGTGGGCCCCGAGAATCAACTCCATTGGTGACCTCTGCTATAAGCTGTGGCTAAACGGGAGCTTCCATGGGATGCAGATCTGTCATTCAGCATGAATGACTTTTCGAATACAGCCCCCACCACAACCCAAAAGAAAAAAATCCAACACACAAAAATGCACCGACAATGGTCAAACCAGCCTTTTTAGTCATCCAAAATCTTAAGTTTATAGTGCACTAGACAGTTTTCCAGGGGCCCCACAAGCCTCAGGTGGTGAACGGATGTCCTGGGAATCCAGGGCACATAAGACTGTGCTGCATATTGACCTGTTTGTGTGTTCTTAGGACATGCAAACAGTTATAAACCATGGCCATTGTCTTCCTATCTTGCCTAGTCTTGTAGCCTGCAGGCTTCCTACAAGACATTACAGGGGTGCCCCACTGTAGGTGGAGTGATGTTATGGGCAGGGGCGTAACTACCAGGTTAGCAGACATAGCAGCTGCCCTGGGGCCCATGCTCTTAAGGGGCCCGGCGCAGCTGCTACCGCGTCCGCTACCCCGGTAATGCCGCTCCTGCACCCGCCGGCAGTGAAAATAACAGTTAACTGCCGCGGGTGCAGAGCTGCGGGGCCCGGCGCATCCAGCCTCTGAACGCCGGGCCCTCCGGCCCGAGCGTTCAGAGGCAGCGCTGCCCGCAGCTAGCAGAGCGGAGCGACGATCTGCTCTGCTACTTCCATTGCCGGCTCTCTGTGATCACGTGGGCGGTGCGGTGATGTCACATCACCACGCTAGAGCGCGGCACATCGGGGGAGCGTGGAACGAGGTAAGTAAGTGATTTATTATTTTACCTGCCCCTAAGCCTGCCTATATACCCCCTAAGTCTGCCTATATACCCCAAGCCTGCCTATATACCCCCTAAGTCTGCCTATATACCCCCAAGCCTGCCTATATACCCCCTAAGTCTGCCTATATACCCCCAAGCCTGCCTATATACCCCCTAAGTCTGCCTATATACCCCAAGCCTGCCTATATACCCCCTAAGTCTGCCTATATACCCCCTAAGCCTGCCTACATAGCCCCTCAGCCTGCCTTTATACCCCCAGCCTGCCTACATAGCCCCCAGCCTGCCTATATACCCCCCCAGCCTGCCTGCATAGCCCCCAGCCTGCCTATGTACCCCCAGCCTGCCTATATACCCCCAGCCTGCCTACATAGCCCCCCAGCCAACCTATATACCCTCCCAGCCTGCATATATACCCCCCAGCCTGCCTGCATAGCCCCCCAGTCTGCCTATATACCCCCGAGCCTGCCTATATACCAACCAGCCTGTCTATATAATCCCTCCCAAGCCTGCCTACATAGTTCCCCCCAAGCCTGCCTATATAGCCTCCTAAAGCCTGCCTATATAGCTCTAAGTCTGCCTGCCTGAATAGCCCTATAGCCCCCGTGAAGCCTGTCTGCCTATATAGCCCCTATAGCCCCCTAAAGTTTGCCTCCCTATATAGCCCCAGAAGCCTGCCTATCTACTTATATGGGGTCCCTTTAGCTCCCTAAACCCTACCTATATGGCCCCTATAGCCCACCTAACCCCTGTCTACCTGTATGGCTCCCTATAGCTACCTAAACCCTACCTACCTATATGGGGACACTATTGCCTACCTAAACCTTGCCTATCTGGGGCCCCATATAGCCTATCTAAACCCTTCCTGCCTAAATTGACCCCATATAGCCAGGGGGGCAGGTGCTGGAAAAGTCAGGATTCTAAGATATTTGTGTCTAAATCTCCAGGGACAAGTGGCCGGGAGAAGTCATCATGGCGGTCTGGACCGAATGCAGAACAAAAGGGAAAGTCAACGACTCAGTAGAGAAATGTCACCTGTGAGTCTCAAGATGTAACTGCACTGTAATCACTTATGTCTGCACAGGCTGTGTACACTGGTGTCTACCACTGTATGGTCACTGTATGGTGGTTATATACAGGCTGCAGAGCCTGTGTACACTAGTATATACCACTATATGGTCACTATATGGCGGTACTATTGGTCTTTGTGTACTGATCAGTAATAGTGTAGGGGTCTTATTCAGTCACTTTGTGGTCATGTTCTGGAGGTATAATCAGGTTCCTATGTAGTACTGTTATTGGTAATGTTGGTCTTGGTATAGTGGGATTTGTTAGGTAGCAGTATGATGGTGATATGTATGGTGAGGTATTTACCCTTTGTATTATCTACATTATCTAACAGCATGTCCTGGTACATGGTCGTGGTCAGGGAGGTGGGTTGGGGGTTGGGCATCCAAAAGTTTGCTTTGGGGCCCTGGCTTCTCTAGTTACGCCCCTGGTTATGGGTGTACTTAGGGGTAGTTAGAGATATGACCTCAAGTGGTGTCATGTTTGTGCGTTGCTAAATGAATGGCCTGGTGTGATGTCATGTATTAGAGCAGGGCCCGCTGAACTGTTGTGCCCAAGGGCCCATAAGGCTTTTGAAATGGCGCTGACATACTAGTACGTCATAATGTCGGTAAGAGGTTATGTAGTGGGACTGCATTGCCTCAGGTGGAGAATCCTGGCTGCTAATTACAGCTGACACCTGATGGGAATGGGTTAATAAGTTCCATAGGCTATGTTCACACCGCACCGCAATACACCGGATGTTTTGGAACCACACGCTGATCATCGCGTAATTCTAAAGCACGGGGTGAGGGGGCTGGCCGGGCACTGGCCCCATAGACATGCATTGTCAGCAGCGCTTGTTTGCCGCTAACAATTGACATGTCAATTCTCTCCCCACGCGTACAATACGATTGTATTGTACGCGTGGGGGGACAACACGTAATCCATAGTTCTCTATGAGTGCTATGAATTACCGTAATTGAAGTGCCCATTAAGCACAATAAGCGGCAAAATACGTGCGCAATTACACTAGAAAATAAGCCGTGTGAACATACCCTTAGGGTATGTTCACATGGCACAGGTACACACCGCAATACGTCAGCTGTTGAAAGTACGCACTTTGCAGTGTGTGTTTTCAACAGCGCTGCATCCCAGGTTCCTATCACATTCATTTTTGGAATATCACTCCTATTACTTTTGGAATATGTTGGGTGATTTTATTGTATTTTTAGGGCATACTTCGGGTGAATTTTAGCGCAATTACGTGCTGAAGTACTCCCCGCATATACAACGTATTAACATACCCTTAGACTTTTTCTATTGACCATTGTCTTGAATTGTTGGGAGACACTGGCAAGTAAATGTTTTCATTTGTGATGGGGTTGATGTAGTTACTCCCATCATGCTGTATAACCTTAGTTATGTTGCACTTACATGTAAAACTCAAAGAATGTGATAAGTGGTGGATCCATCCCTGCCAGCCCATACGCTATCCTGCTAATTGAGTCCATACATTATACATGTACAGTTTCAGTCTATATGCTACATTCCAGTGCTCTATATATAAGATAGACCTGGGAAGTTGTGATTCTACTTCCCCAAAGATAAGCTTGTAGACCAGACTTACAATGAAGGGCTCCTCTTTTTCTCAAAAGACCTCGACTATGAAGGAATCCAGTAGGACATGTGGTTCTGCTGTTACATCCAACTCTACTGCTAGGGATGGTCTCCAAGGGACATTGGAAGTGGCCACCACGAAGGTCTACATCCATCGTCCTAATGAGAAAGAAGAGCTCCAGGAGCTGAACAATCGATTTGCAGGCTACATTGACAAGGTGCGATCATTAGAGCAGAAGAACAAGGCTTTATGTGATGAGGTAGCAGAGCTGACCAAACGTCTGAAGGAAAAGGGGCCCGGCATATCTGATGATTACGAGAAACAGTTCAAAGAGCTGAAGGAATTAATCGAGAATCTGAGCAAAGAAAAAGGTGCGGCCGACATCGAGCGCGGTTACCTGGAGGAAGAAATTGAAATCTGGAATGCTAAATGTGATGAGGAATTGGCTTTAAAAGGTAAGGACCCAGGCTCAGACTCGCCCACAGGGAAACCCCTGTGACTTCCTTGAGCAGGGCAGATCTAGATTTTCTTTTAAACTGCATATACATCCATGGGAGGGGCAGAAAGGCAGACAGAAAGAGGCAAAATCAAGAGGTAGAGTATAAAATGCCTGTACAGTAGCTGTAGGGTGGGCCCCCAGAATCATCTGGACTGATGTGCCCCAGAATCAACTCCACTGGTAGTACTCAAGAATCAACTCCACTGGTGGCCCCCCAGAATCATCTACACTGATGGGCCCCTCGAATCAACATGACTGGTGGACCCCAATAATCAACTCCACTGGTGGCCCCAAGAATCATCATCACTGGTGGGTCCAAAGAATCAACTCCATTGGTGAGACCCAATAATCAACTCCACTGATGGGCACAGGAGTCAACACCACTGGTGGCCCCCAGAATCAACTCCACTGATGGGCCCCAGAATCAACTCCCTTGGTGGGCCCAGGAATCAACTCCACTGATGGACCCCAAAATCAATACCACTGTTGGGCCCTATGCACCTCGTCTAACATTGCAAGGACTGCATAGGTTCCTTAAAGATTATGCCTTACAGCATCATATCAGGCACATAGCGCCCCCTCAATGGAAAATTCAACCCCATCCATGCCTCCTTGTGTCCCCTTTTCTTCCAGGAATGAAGTGCCGCTCGAGCTAGTCACCTACCTTCACCTACCTGTTGTCCCGGCTATGGTTGTCATATGCTTTAAAGTGACACTAACATCAACATTTTTTTTCACATATTGACGATCTTACATGCAACTATTATATGGATTTATTTTTTTTTTCAATCTGGGTGGTTGGTTTTTTTTATAGAATTTTTTTTAAAGTTTCCCTATGTTAATTTCTCTCTGACTTCCCTTCTGTGAGCTTTGCTAGCACAGCAGTAAGAGGAGTTGCTTGATGGTCCTTCTTTCTGGTCAGTTTTGGTCTAAGAAGCGTGGTTATTATCAGCAATAACCTGATAGTTATGAAGAAATCCCCCCCCTCCCACCTCATTACAGAAAAAAGATAACCTTTTATGTATTCATCAAAGTCTAGTATAACCTTATTTATACCTGTGGAGAAAACAACAGCACAATTATTATGTTATTACCTACTATTTGTAAAGAGAATTTATAGAAACAAGTAGCAGCTGAAGTGAGATTAGTCTGCCATGCCAAACCAAAGTTCTCTCTCACAGCTATAGAACTATAATATTTTATATGCAAAATAAAAAATATTGGCAACAATTAAAAAAAAAAAAAAGTTTTCCAGTAAAATTGGTTTTAGTCAAAAAGTTTATATAATTTTACAAGCACTGTCAGGAGGATATCTTCAAATTGCTGTATGTGTTATAGCAGTCAGGCTCAGACTTGCCCATACGGGAGAAGTGGAAACTCCCTGTGGGCCTTTGGGGATGACCAGCCTGGGGCTGCTTTTTGGGAGAAAAGCAGAGAAAGAGAAACAGAAAGCAAGATGCATGTGCAGCAAGTGCAGTCATGTATAGTAGCTGTAGGCTGGGCCCCAAGAATCAATTCCACAGGTGCGCCCTAGAAACCCCAGTCAGACACTGTTAACAGTCCACAATTATGTGACTTCATGTAAAGCTGGAGGTACAGTACAGTGGGCTCATAGCAGTGTATGGGAGGTGTATTATATATCCATACAACAGATTAGAAAGGCTTATCTGCATGTAGTCTCATCACAAAAAGTATGTAGTGACAGAATGATCGCTCTATTGTCCTCTGGCCTAGATAAAGATGAGACTAGAACAACAGGGCAATGACAAGTGCAATACATGACAGGATAATGGGTTCATCTTTTTCTACACTGGACAGTTTCCAAATTTCTTCACACTTTTGAGGTCATTCTGATACCAATTACCTCTTTCATGCAGTTAGTGGGCTTGGTAGACAACCGACATGCAATCCTCACTGCCGACCTATCAGAGCTCATGGAGGGAAAGTCGGAGAGACAAATCAGGAAGTTATATACATAGGGAAACTTTAAACAATGATGTGTGTGTGTGTGTTATATTATTATATGTGTGTGTGTTTGTGTGATTATATATATATATATATATATGTGTTTGTGTATATATATATGTATAAATAAATATATATATATATATATATATATATATATATATATATAAAACAACTACCTGATTTATCAAAAAAAAATTACATATAAGGGTATGTTCACACGGCTTATTTTGGGGCGCATTTTGCCGCGTATTGCGCCCCGCAATTACGGTAATCCATAGTTCTCTATGAGAGAGCTATGGATTATGCCTCGTCCCCCCCGCGCGTATAATACGATCGTATTGTACGCGCGGGGAGATAAGTGACATGTCATTTACGGGCCTCCCTCCCCCCCCCGGGCATCGGGAGTACGCGCTGATTAGCACGAGCTCCTGAAACACACGATGTATTTCTGTGCGTACTGTACGCGCCGCAATACATCGTGTGAACATACCCTAATAGTCACATATTACTTGTCAATATGCGAAACAAAAATTTTGATGGTAGTGTCTCTTTAAGCACACACTTACTGCTGAGCGAGTGTTCAACCCCAGGTGCTGTCATTCTACTCCTGTTCTCCCTACTCCTTAGTAATTAGTAAACTGGCTCCTGCAGGAATTTGAACCTAGGACCCTATGTTGGAAGGCAGAATTGTTAACCACTAAGCTACATTGAAGCTACTTTTTACATAAACAGACCTTTGTTTGATTAGAGTGAGCACACGGTGGGGAAAGGCATGGTGATGTCAAGCCTGCTGGGGTCACATGATATGTAATTCAAACAAATCACATACGCTCCCTTTTGAGCACACTGAAAGCTGAAGCTGGACAAAACATGCATGAAATGCCTTCGTGGGAAAACCTCTTTAAAATTGACCCGTTACTCCAATTTAAAAAAAAAAAAAAAGACTCTAAAGGCCAGTGTCGTACTGGGATGCCTGGGCCCAACAGTGGAGTTGATCCTTGGGGGCCCACCAGTGGAGTTGATTCTCGTGAGCCCACCAGTGGAACCAATCCTAGGGGCCCACCAGTAGAACCGATCCTTGGGAACCATCTTACAGCTACTGTACAGGACTTTACATACTGAATATGAATCTTCCACCCTGTCTCTTGCTTTCTGACTCTTTTTTTCCCCTTTCTCCCAGAAAAGCAGTCCGCGGCACACTGGGGGTTTCCCCTTCTCCCCTGTGGGCCAGTCCAAACCTGTGAAAGGCTCATATACAATATTAAATGATGGTTCCCTCACAAAGACAAAGAAATAACTGATAATAATGAAAATTAAATTTGCTTTTTCCATTTGTTTCAACAGAGGAGGCAGAAAGGACATTAAGAGAGTTCCGGCAAGACGTGGATGATGCCACCGTGCAAAAATTGGAGCTGGAGAGAAGAGTGGAACAGCTGGTGGATGAGATTGAATTCCTCAAAAAACTCCATGACGAAGAAGTGGCCGACTTACTGAAGCAAATAGAAGAGTCGAAGGTGAATGTGGATATCGAAACTTCCCGACCTGACCTATTAGCTGCACTGAGAGCTCTGCGAGTTCAGATTGAACAAGCAGCCACCAAAAACATCCAAGAGGCTGAGAAGTGGTACAAAACGAAGCTCAACACGGTGAAAGGCCAGGTGGCCAAGAATGAGGAGAAGATCAGGAACATCAGGGAAGATATCAGCAGGTACAGCTCCCAGGTGTCTGACCTTCAGAGCCAGATAGATGCCTTGAGGGCTCGAAATGAAGCCTTGGAGAAGCAGCTGGCGGATATGCAAGAAAGCCACATGGAAGAAGTTGCCGGACTTCAGGACATCATTGCTCAGCTAGAAGATCGGCTTCTTTCAACCAAAGCCGATTTGGCGCGATATTTGCAGGATTACCAAGACCTGCTGAACATCAAGCTCAAGCTTGATGCGGAGATTGCGGTCTACAGGAAATTGCTGGAAGGAGAAGAGGAAAGGCTTGGGATCAAAGATGGTGAAGGTATCGGCTAATTTAGCATCAAACCGCACATAAACATTGTGAACGAGCAAAAGAAGACTAATATAATAGAAAACTAGCCCCACACCTATCCACAGGTTGTGTATGGTATTGCACTTATACTCCACTAAAGCAAATGACGATGCAATACTACATACGGCCTGAGGCCAAGGGTGGCACAGTTTTGGGGAAAAAATAAGCCTTTTTTTATGATACCCAACTCCTGCAATAATACATTTATACTGTACTTAACATTATAATACTTGCATTGCCTATGGCATGTAGTCAGTTTGGTGTAGGACTAGCTAAATCTTAGTATAACCTAATCAACTACAGTTTTGTTTTATTAATTTGTATATCAGCAACATAATATACAAAGATTTGTCATCGCTCCTATCAGTCCTATACAATCTGCTCCCCTCACCCATATAACACAGCCTTATACACTCTGTTCCCCTCACCCATATAACATAGCCTTATACAATCTGCTCCCGTCACCCATATAACACAGCCTTATACACTCTGTTCCCCTCACCCATATAACATAGGCCTTATACAATTTGCTCCCGTCACCCAAATAACACAGCCTTATATACTCTGTTCCCCTCTCCCATATAACATAGCCTTATACACTCTGTTCCCCTCTCCCATATAACATAGCCTTATACACTCTGTTCCCCTCACCCATATAACATAGCCTTATACACTCTGCTCCCCTCACCCATATAACACAGCCTTATACACTCTGCTCCCCTCACCCATATAACACAGCCTTATACACTCTGCTCCCCTCACCCATATAACACAGCCTTATACACTCTGCTCCCCTCACCCATATAACACAGCCTTATACACTCTGCTCCCCCCACCCATATAACACAGCCTTATACAATCTGCTCCCCACACCCATATAACAAACCCTTATATACTCTTATCCCTATAGCCTGAATTCCAAATTAATCCATTATATTTTTGGAGGTAGAACATATAAACTTCATGTAAATGTTGTCCATTGTCAGAGTCAAAACCAGGGCCATAGCGCTAGAAGGCAACAGTGATAATAAAGGAGCCACCATGCTTTGAGAACATACAGTTAGGCCTGTAATTTGCAAAGTAAAGGATTAAATAAAACATAACCGCTTTCTTCCAGAAACAGCGCCACACTTGTCCATGGGTTGTGTCTGGTACTGCAGCTCAATCTCATTGAAATGAATAGGGCCGAGCTGCAATAATATTCACAAGTGCAGCACTGTTCTGGAAAAAGCAGCTCTGTTTTATAATCTGGGCCCCTAATAGAAAAGCCATCTTTGGACCAATAAGACCATGACTGCCAATTTGTAAGACTGTTCAGTACCCAGGTCCGATTTGGAAAGTTCAGCATCCGATGGATTAGAGCACAGGTGTCAAACTGCGGCCCTACAGTTGTTGGGAAACTACAACTCCCATCATGCATTTATATAATCTATAACAGTAGGCATGATGGGAGTTGTAGTTTCCCAACAGCCGGAGGGCCGCAGTTTGACACCCCTAGATTAGAAGGAGAAGATTTGTGAGACTATGTAGCTGTAAGCAGAAGAGAGCTAATGGGGGCAGAATGCGGAGGAGAGTGAAAATGCCTAGAACTTATCTAGACCTGTTAGGCCACGTTTTTTGGTACACGTGTAGCGTTTACACAGGAAAATCTCCCAATTTACACAGTAGGGGCGACATGTATGAACAGGGCTGCAACATTTTTTTTTACATCTCTTATGCCAAAAAACTGTCATAGCCCTGTTCTATAAATGTATGAACAGTCGCATGCCAAAACTTGCACCAGGCACCGCACTTTTGAATACGCCAAAGATAGGGTATGCAGGGCATATCCCAGCCAGATTTATGAGCCCACAGGTGCATACATACTATCCAAAAAAGCTGGGATAAATCCCACGGGGATGGGGGGCCTTAGGGAGCGCACTAGGGCGGGCTAAAAAAATAACGCGATCTATGTAATTAAGTCAGATCTTGTACAGGCACCCCGGGTTACAAACGAGATGGGGCTGGGGGTTTGTTTTAAAAAGTTGATTTTGATTAAGGGGAACAAAATTTTTTTTAAGTAACTCCAGCAAAAAAGGTTTTTTTTTTTAGTTTTGGATGTGCAGGGAGGGTTTTTACATTTATTTTGCTGTCTGTCATTTTGAGGATTTCCCCCTCATTTTCACCTCTTGCTGCTGTGGCAGCGGAACTTGTCTTTCCACCTTATATCTCTGGGAACATAGAACTAAAAGTGCAGCATGCTCCAAAATTCTCCTTTTTGTAATAGGGGACAGAGTAATCAACGATGTAGTGTGTTTCTCCTAGGCTAATGTTCTAAAAAGGCCTGTACGTCATTTGCCATTTTAATTACAAGAACTTGCCAAAATTTTACAGAAACACACAAGTCATAAAAAACATGAATAAAAAAAACTAAAACATTAAACATTAGTTTAGGGGAAAAGACTAAGTTTAACGGAATCATTCCCGCTTTTCGGGGTCTACTGTAAGGATTAGGTTCGTATATACTGTCGCATTCTACACTCGTCTATATAGATTTAGAACTGGCGTCGGCACCAAATTTCATAGATGCCGCCCTAAATGTATCCATAAGGAAGAAATGGCCCAAAGGAAGACAAAAGCGTCTTTTTGGCCTTCTTTTTGACGGGAAATTTTTGTAAAGTTAAATCGACGGACCCACATTTTTTCTCAAAACCCGCATACAAAAAAAAAAAATGTATACATTAAACGTATATTTTTTTATTAAGGGACCCAGGATGTTGATGTTATTTCTCAGCATCCACTTAATTATTAGGACTGGATGATTTAACCAAAAAAACGTAGCGGAACCTAGCCATATTGCTTGGTGGGGACATGGGGGGTTCAAAGGGGAGGGAAACTTAAAAGGGCTTTCGGGAAAGGGAGCCTAAGTGAGGTTGCTGACAGCTTGAGCAAGAGACTTTTTCCGCATATTTAGCCTAAATATTGGATACTTTATGGACCATGAACCAAAGGTGGTTGTCTGGGTCTCAGGCATGCATACCTCCCAACTTTTAGAGAGTGCAAAGGGGAAACCATCGGGCCTGCCCAAAACCCGCCCAAAAAAAGACACCCCAAGACCCCCCTTAAACCCACGCCCAAACAAATACATGCCAATTTTTTAGTTAGCAAAAAAGGGAGACATTTTCAAAATTTGCATTTTTCCCAATGAGAAATTTTAAGAAATTTGTTATGAAATATAAAGCTAGGGAGAAATCGTACTTTTTAAAGCAAGTAGTTGGTTTTTGACTAAGTTATGCCCAAGTGAAAAAAAGGGACATTTATAGAGCTAAGAGGGAAAGGGGAAAGGGTTGAAAATAGGGACTGTCCCTCTAAAATAGGGACACTTGGAAGGTATGGGCATGTAGTGAAGAATGGATTAGACTGACCTTGGTGCAATTTTGTGCTGCAACATGTACAGGCCAAAAAAGTGGCTACAGCCTTACAACTATACTAATTCAGTTAGGCGCAGACTGGCCCACATTGAAGCAGGGAAAACCCAGCGTGGGCATGGTGCACCTCTGAGAATAGCAGGCCTGGGACCGCTTTCCTGGTAGAAAAAAAAAAAAAAAGAGGTAGAAAGCAAGAGGCACATGCAGTATGTGCAACCTGTATGACGTGGCCCAACTGCAAAGGGGTGGGCCGGGGGCACCCATCCCACTTTTGCAGAATATGACCATTAGATCCCCTATATTACATAGATAAAGGGTAATGTCAAATTGTGAAAAAAAACCCTTGGTTTTGGTGAAAAAAAAAAAAAAAAAACCTTTTTAAAGTTTAGGAGATATTAGCACCAATTTGAATATATTAGAATATATTTACTTCAGTGTTTTATCTGAACTAGTAATTACAAAAAATTCAGGCTAAATCCTGAAACGTTACCGGTTTATTTTTTTCTATTTAAGAACGAGGAGACAAATCATAAAGCAAAGGATCCGAGCCGGCGAGAGCATGCAGATCACCAGCCGTGCACCACGTCAGATGGAAAGGCCGCTGCTGTCCCGCACCGGATCAATATTAGCCTCACTGCTTTCAGCCTCTATTACCAGAGTTTTGCACGTTGCATGTTTATTCAGTGTAAAGGGAAGTTACAGATGATATTAAAGTGATATTTATTTCTTCTCTTTATCAATTTAAAAAAAAAAGGAACCAAAATATAAATAAAAAATATATTGGCACAGCCCCAAAACGTGAATTTTTTCAAGTTTTAAAAATACAGCGACTCCACAGGCAAGAATACAATTACTGCGAGAGTATAGGAATTTCATTCAAGACTTTCCCAGCTAACACCACAGCATAGACATGTGCACATGTTAGAATGGGGTTCAAGACACAGGAATATTCATGAAAATTACGTGCAAATGAACCAGCAGCTGCACCCTGCAGATGCTAAGAGACAAACTCAATATATGACTTAGTTCAAAAGTGCATTACTGCCCCAATGAGCATACATGAAAAGCTGAGGTGCTTAGTACAAATTTTGATCAAATTGTAAGGGCCCATCCACCAGTAGCAAGATGACCTTAGATGGGGAGCTGCTCTTAATCTCACCTCTTCCGATGCCTCTCCAGACCTCCATACTTTTTAAGGTATGAGGGTCCATTTAGGCAGCTACTTCCCCATGCATACAATCCAAAAAATAGCAAAAATATCCAGAGTAGGTCTCCATGTGAACTGAGGCTACTCCACCATTGGTGGGTGGGCCCTGACAATTTGATCAAAATGTGCGCTAAAAGCCTCAGATTTTTATATATTCTAGATGTAGCAGTAATGCACTATGAAATAACTCCTATATTTGATGTCTAGGTGTCTGCAGCGTGCTGCTCATTCGTTTGTGTGTTTGATGTGTGCTGCAGCCATGACAGCTTGCACCTGCGGCATTTATTTCACATTGTTTGGAGATGCAGACCATTTTACTACCGCGAAGTCTCACAAGGTTTGGTTCTCTTCACATCTCATCAGTACCACACGGTATAGAAACATATATTGGGCACACAAAGCCAAAAGGACCTTTTAGCTCCATTTTGGGAAGGGAACCCTAACATAGATTGGTGTTGAATGTAGTTTTTGGTGTAAGTGAAAGTGGACCTTCCCAAAATGTAAGGGTTGTTCACACGGTAACACCCGTTGTTTTTTTGGGGGGGGCACGATCGCGCGACTCCGGGAAGGGGGAGGAGGGGGGGGCTTTTCAGCCCGCCAGCCCCATTGATATGCATTACTCATTGATATCACCCATTGATATGCATTGACATGTCACTTATCTCCCCACGCGTACAATATGATCGTATTGTAAGCGCGGGGGGACGAGGCGTAATCCATAGTTCTCTATGAGAGCTATGAAATTTCTGTTTTTAAACCGGGATTTCCCGATATAAAAGCGCCAAAATAATCCGTGTGAACATACCCTAACATTAACATTGCTTTAAAGATTGCATAAAGGCCTAAAGATTAGGACTGCATGCTAATACTTATTACAACTGGGTCTACCTGCCACCACCAATACCAGTGGATCTTGCAAAGCCATCTTCTGTTTTCCACGTTCGATTTTCAGAGAAGCAGACATGATTTTCTAATCACGCCAAAATACGGGGGTGAACGGGTAGTAGTACTTAGAGTAGCTTTTTCTACACTTTTTCACAAAAAACAAGCAACCTAAAGGGTTCATACAATGTGTAATGTCTTTATTATGCCAAATTCGAATCGCTATGCTCTGCAAGGGCAGCAGAAATTTACATTTGTTGACAGGGTTTCAGTCTTCAATTGTCCAGGTTTGTAGTGCCCATGCCCATATTAGCCCCGTTTCCGCCTTTGGGTAATTCACACGGCTTTTTTTGGGGATTTCACCGCGTATGCGCTTAATAGCCCCATAAATTACGGTAATCCATAGCTTTCAGAGAAAAGATTACGCCCCTCTCCCCCTTTTTACAATACGATCGTTTTGTACACGTGGGGGGATAAAGCATGTCATTATTTGCGGGGGGTAAAAACGCGGGAGAAGCATGTTATAGGGCGGCGAGCTTCCGTCCCCCTCGTGGGAGCAGTGTGCTTAGCGCGGGTTCCCAAAAAACATTTATGTATTTGCGGCTTAAGTTGTTGTAGGTGGAGTCTGGAGTTCTCTTTCACTGCTGTAGCACCTTCACAGTAACACCCAACACTTGTATTGGGTCATGTACCATTGTTACAGATCTAGTCAATGTAAAACAGCCTGTTCTTATCCCCAAACTTTTCACAAAAAAAACTGGGGTTTTTTTCTTATAACACCTATAAACTCTATACATAGTCAGTCACCCTTTTTTTTGCCACTTCCTACTTTCGAGGTCAGCAGTACATAGTTAATAAAGAAAGTAGTGTGTGGTGCACTGGCTCGGTGGGTTTATGAGGTGTGCGATAGGCTGTCTGCACACATATCCCTCGGCGGGCTGAGTTTAAAAGGAGGGTTTATCAGGGGGGAAAAATATTGGCTTTTGGGAGGAGACAGACAGTATTTCAGAAACTGTGCAGTTTGTGAATTGTTCTCATGCGGCGATGAGGTGGACAAATGGTGCGATTGTGAATAAGTGGAAACTGCTGAGCACCACGAGTCATTGATGTGAGAGATGAATGTGGTCTATGAAGGTGCATGAGGGTGGACTGACAAGAGTGGAGCAGCTCACCACCAAAATGGATCAGGGGGGTAATCAGACGAGTGTATAAAACAGTCCAGTGAACCCTACTAAATATGAGGCTCAGAAGCAACGTATGATCACTGCAGACTTGCTAACCAAGTTGCATCGGCAGAAAAGGCATAATTTTTACAGCAGTATTGGAATTGGACATCTGCTGATTGGAAAAGGGTTAACTTCTCTCACGAGTTATGTTTTCTGCTTCATTGAACAGATGAAGACGAGAAATATCAGAGAACGAACAACCTGCAATCATTGCTGGAAGAACACTAGCTGGTGGAGGCAGTGTTCTGGCCTGGGGAATGTTTTCATGGCATTCTCTGAGCCACCCATGTGGAAGACACTGTCAAATTATCTAGATATAAAATCACCTTTGCAGATCATGTACACCCATACATGCTGATTGTCTTCCCTAGATGAAGATGGGATCTTTCAGAAACACAAAGTGACATATTACATGGCTAGAATTGTCCAACATTGGTTGGAAGAGTAAGATCCAGAATTCCAAGTACTACCATGGCCCCTAAATTCCCCAGACTTTAATCCAGTTGAGGATCTGTGGGAGCCCCTGGATGGTAGTTGGCTCTATGGACCCTCCAGCAGCTGTGGGGTCCCTGCATGGTGGTGTTGGCTCTATGGACCCTCCAGCAGCTGTGGGAGCCCAGCATGGTTGTGTTGGCTCTATGGACCATCCAGCAGCTCTGGGAGCCCCTTGGATGGGGGTGTTGGCTCTATGGACCCTCCCGCAGCTGTGGTGCCGCTGGATGGTGGTGTTTGGCTCTATGGACCCTCCAGCAGCTGTGGAGCCCCTGGATGGTGGTGTTGGCTCTATGGACCCTCCAGCAGCTGTGGGGGCCCTGGATGGTGGTGTTGCCTTATGGACCCTCCAGCAGCTGTGGGAGCCCCTGGAGGTTGGTGTTGGCTCTATGGACCCTCCAGCAGCTGTGGGGCCCCTGGATGGATGGTGTTGGGCTCTATGGCTTCTCCAGCAGCTGTAGGGCCCCTGGATGGTGGTGTTGGCTCTATGGATCCCTCCAGCAGCCTGTGGGGGCCCTGGATGGTAGGTGTTGGCTCTATGGATCCTCCAGCACTGTGGGAGCCCCTGGATGGTGGTGTTGGCTCTATGGACCCTCCAGCATCTGTGGGAGCCCCTGGATGGTGGTGTTGGCTCTATGGACCCTCCAGCAGCTGTGGGGCCCTGGATGGTTGTGTTTGCTCTATTGCTACTCCAGCAGCTGTGGGAGCCCCTGGATGGTGGTGTTTGCTCTATGGAACCTCCAGCAGCTATGGGAGCCCCTGGATGGTGGTGTTGGCTCTATGGCCCTCCAGCAGCTATGGGGCCCCTGGATGGTGGTGTTGGCTCTATAGATCCCTCAAGCAGCTGTTGGTGCCTTGGAGTCGCTGTGTATGGCTCTAATGGTCCCTTACCAATCTAGATGGTGTTGCACACAGGATCTGTTGCTGTTGTCTAAAAAGGGATGCAGCTGGGGGGCCCCTGGTGGTGGTGTTGGGCTCTATATCCTCAAGCGCTTTTGGATGCAGTTGGCTCCAATCCCGTTGAACCTCAGGCCCTTTAAATGAGTCTTTCTTACCCAATTAGTGCGTGTTCACACATGGTTACTCTGCATATTAGCCGCTGGTCATAATAATGAGAGTTGACCAGGTAAAATCCCATTAGATCAGTTTATTCTTCATGAAACAAGATATTTTTTTTTCTGTACAGTGTCAAATTCACAAAGCACTTACTGTTATATAAATACATTAAACCAGGAGGAAGTGTTAGAAGATTTGAGCTCAGCACAAGTTAAACACTCTCACAACATGAACCTGTGGCTTTGCAGATGAAACTCTTAGGCTCTGTTCACACTAGTGTCATGGCTTCCACTAGCCGTGACAACTACGACAGATAGTGACAAGTGATATAAAAAGGACAACACTCTAAATTCAGTCTGGTTTGCCAATGCTTCCATGATAAAATGTAGCTTCATACAGCTGCAGTGTACAATGTCCCATTTTAAAATATTATTATACAAAAAATAGGAGAATCATGGTACAGATTGTTTCCATAAAATGGAAAAAAAAAAAAAAACAGTCTATGCCCAAAAGAGGCGGACAGCATATGAGAGTCTATAGGAAGCTTGTGCCTTACAGACACCATCTCCAAATGCTCAAGTATGCAAAGTCCATGCTACTTCTTCTTCTTCCTTTTCATCCTATTAAAGGCTTTCCATTCGGACTCTTGTGTTGCCAAACTGTTGTAGAGTTCCTTTACCTTCCTCTTCCTGTCAGCATCTCTGGAGAAACAAGAAAAGGAGTCCGTTTAAGGTGTTAGAAAGGAGAATTTCATGCACAGATCTCTTACAGGTAAGTCAGTGTTTACATAAAATATGGAAAACAAGCAACATTTTGTACAATCATGCTGAAGGAGAAGAAAAGGAAAGGAAAGGAAAAAGAAAGACGAGAAAGAAAAGAAAGAAAAAAAAAAAGAAAAAAAGAAAAAAAAAGAAATAAAAAAAAGAAAGATTAAAAAAAAGATAAAAAAAGAAAGAGAAAAAAAAAGAAAGAAAAAAAAGAAAGAGGAAAAAAAAGAAAGAAAAAGAAAAAAAAAAAAAAGGAAAAAAAAAAGAAAGAGAAAAAAAAGAAAGAAAAGAAAGAAAGAGGAAAAAAGAAAGAAAAAAGAAAAAAGAAAGAAAAAAGAAAAAAAAAGAAAAAAAGAAAAAAAAAGAAAAAAGAAAAGAAAAAAAAAAAGAAAAAAAGAAAAAGAAAGAAAAAGAAAATAAAAAAAAAAAAAATGAAAAGAAAGAAAAAGAAAGAAAAGAAAAAAAAAAAAAAAAATAGAACAAAAAAGAAAAAAAAAAGAAAAAAAAGAAAAAAAAGAAAAAAAAAAAGGAAAGAAAGAGGAGGTGAGAACAAAAAAGGAAAAAGAAAAACAGAAGGAAAAACAGCAAAATAATATACAGAAAAAAGGAAAGAAGAAAAAAGCAAAAAAAAGTTCTGCAGCAGCTATGTTGAGTAGTGTAGAAAATGCACCACAAGCCCAGCTGCTTCTTGGTGCGTGCTAATTCGATGCCTTGCTGTACTGATATGTATATGTGGTTCTGTCATACAGACATGTATAAGCGTAGACAACCAAAAAACAGAACATCACTACTAACCTCCGCAAAGTCTCCTCAAGATACTCTCTGGCCAGGAACTGGTTGTCCTTGCGGATTTCGCGGACGGCGCCCTTAAACTCCCTCTTGTGCTTGTAGATCAGTTTCTTACGCTCTTGGTCTGCTTTGTTACAACCCTGTTTCCTGCCAAACTCCAGCCTGTGATGAGAAGAAAAGACAGATAACATTTAGATTAAGTAAAGGCACAGAAGAATCTCTGATTACAGGTCACCAGCACCAGGGCAGCGGCTTCACACTCTGGTCCACAAGCTGGAAACCGTTTCTGGAGATACTCACACAGGCATGAGTTTAGGAGTGAACATCTTCATTGGGACAACCGTCTGTTTCTCAAAGACTAGCGGGTGGTAGGTCTTCTTGCTGTGCTTCTCAATACCGTCTAGTACGGCCTTACATAAATCCTGAAACAGAAAATTCCGGTCTCAAAAGGTAAAGAAAATGGCAAGAAAGTCTCATCAGCAGTGAGAAAATCTCATGAGGCTTCCTGGTCAGATGGGTCATTACTGTACAGGGTATCTACAGTAGGATCATGCATCAGCACATTGTTTTTTTTTTGCATTCGTCTCTTTCAGAAACCAAATTTTTACTTTTTTCATCTAAGTTGTTGTATGAGGGTTTGTTGTCCCAGGATGGGTTGTATTTTTAATGGTACTATTTAAAATTTATGATATAATGTATTGAGAAACCCAAAAAGTCTATTTGTGGCATAGAACGGGGAAGAGAGGGACAAAAACACATGCGCTATTTTTTTTTTTACTGATGTATAAATTACACATTTAAGGGGTGTTCCAGGACTGTGCAATGCTTGTTCGTCCGTCGTTGGTTTGAGTAAAATAAAAGTGAAGACTCATACTTACCACCCGGACGCTCCTGTTCACTCCCGAGTGCCTTTCCGTTCTCCGCGGCTGAAGCAGAGAAGATCAGCGTTCACATGACAGCTACAGCCAATTACAGGCCACAGAGGTCACATGTATGTGACGTTGTGGCCTGTGATTGGCTGAAGCTGTCATGTGAACGATGGACATTCACTCCCTACTTCCTGGTTGAACGGACCGACAGCCGGCAGTGAACGGGAGCATCTGGGAGGTAGCTATGAGTCTTCTGTTCTATTTTTACTCATACCCAGATAGACCAATGAGCATTAACCAGGCCTGGAACACCCCTCTGAATTTATTTTTTGGGTCAGTAATTTTTTTTGCATTGTTTTAAGTATTTTTTTTACCCCATAGATAGACCTCTGTTTGGGCTTTACATACTCATTTTTATTGATACCATTTTGAAGTGTATGACTTTTTGGTCACTTTTTATGCAGTTTTTCAGGGAGGTAGGGGGTGACCAAATAATTTAAATTCTTTTTTTCGGTGTTCATCGTATGAGATAAATAACATTTTTTTTTAAACTTTTTTCAAGTTAAATGGAAAAATAAAATGAATTTTAAATATTTAACATCAACCTTGGAGACTGAAACACAGAACTACTTGTACAATATACTGCAATACTTATGTATTACAGTTTAGTGTCAAATTGCTGTTCTCCTATTACACTTTGTAATAAGGGACTGCTATGGTAGTCCTGGGGGTTCTTTATTAGGTCCTTGGATGACAACTAAATGTCATCCTCCAATTAGCCTGGAAGATGGGGGCAATTGTGTGACCACTTCTATTCTAAACTTCCAAAATGCAGCAAGTCTGCAATGTCCTTTTATTTTAGAAGGTGTTAATGATGTTGGATTTTGGCCCACTACGTAATGTAGAGCTAATTTAGGCTCACTACGCGTCCGCCTGTATACTGGGACTATGGTTAGCTTCTTGGTTTCCACTCCTCTAATATAATGGCTGGAAATCCTAATGGCTTTGTAAGTCAAGCAGTCAGGGCATGGGCAGATGACCGAAATTACAAAAAAGGAGCAGGTGGGGAGAATGGCTTGTAGTGCAAACCATTCCTGGTCGATTGCATGCTGCGAAATGCAGTTTTCAGTGTCATGCGAAATCTATAGAGACCACACATCAACAAGGAGAACCATTGCGGTTGCATGGATCGGGGAAATTGGGTACAAATGGATAAGTGTGCTACGACTTCTAAGTATGAGGGATAGGAAGGTGAATGAAAATACAACTCACATTGCTATTATGTATAAGAGCACTGGTTGTAACAACAAACATACAATTCTTTCCATTATTTCTTGAAAGCTGCCATCTTGAATACAGCTCGATTCCATAATATAAGGTCTCCAATCAGCACTGGAGAAACATTTACCTGGATTTCCTCGGGGTACGTGTCTCGGGGCAGATGTTCACGGATAATCTTCTCTATTGGGCTGAAAATCTCTCGAAAAGCTGGTAAAGCGCCATAGTTGTCTACACATCTTTTTACCAGGTCCAAGCACACCGCTATGCTCGTCAGCCTGCAAAGGAAGAACGCATGGAGCATTAGCAAGTGACTGGAGCAACTGGTCTCAAGAGGAGGAGAACCTCCTCAAGTGGCAGGACATCTATGAAAGTGTACAAAGGGTGTAAAAATCCAGTTTATAACCAGTTTTGTAGGTAAAGCCATTGTGGTCACGACATGTTCCTCACACAATGTACTCCTTTAGTGAATTTATAGCCGACTTTATCCAAGGATAAGAGAAAACAGAATGAAGCGTCACATACAGCTACTGCTATGGTGCCGAGGGCTCGACTGGTTCTATCTACATGACAGAGCGCAAAGAAAAAGAGGATCCCTCAGGTTGAGTGTTATCGCAACTAATTGTGAGAGATGAAAGTGGCAACTGCTTATTCCTTCCTTATAAGAAGTAACGTGTCAACCAACCATGGGCGTAGCTATATGGGGTGCAGAGGTAACCGTTGCTACCGGGCGATGCAGCCTGAGGGGGCCCAAAAGTCCTCCTGCCACATAGGAAGACACCAGTATTATAATTAGCACATAATCGTTGGAGGGGGCCCCGATTTTAACTTCCTGCATTGGGGCCCAAGAGCTTCAAGTCGCAACCAACTCAGACTATCTACGGATGGATAAAAGGGGTTGTCCCACCACAGACTTATCACTCATCTAGAGGATAGACAAAGGTTTGATCACTCAGGGTCCCACCACTGGGACAACAGGGGCCGAAAAGTTCCCATTCTTCCTCACGCAGGTCAAACATGTGCACTGCTGCTCCACTCAAAATCTATAGGACTAACAAAGAAACTGGACTACAGCACCCAGCAATCTTCGATGCCATAGACTTAACAGAGCAGCAATGCACCTGTGCGGACACAGCTGTATTTAGATTTCCTCACTGCATAAGTGCGGGGGCTGTTTGATAGATCAGTGGTGGCCCCAAGCAGTCAAATAATAATAATAATCTTTATTTATATAGCGCCAACATATTCCGCAGCACTTTACAATATAGAGGGTATAAGCACCGAAATATTTGCCATCTAACCTTTGTTGTGGTGATACATGTCAACTACTTCAAGCTATTGGAATATCTCAACTACTACAAAGATCCTTTTAGGATACGCCGACCAGAAAGTGTCATCCTCAGTAATTAGCTGTAATCTGTGCAGCAAGAGGGCTGTAAGGCTATGTTCACACAACATTTTCAGAGCCATTATTTAGCACCTTTTAAGTGGTGGAAAACGGCCCAAAATCAGCCTCAGATCAGCTTCAAATCTTCCATCATTGAATAGAATGTAAAGTACACCTTATTGTTCACTCCAAGCTTATTTCACACGCGTCATTGCGAGCCGTTATCTGGACACAATTACGGACGTAAAAATAAGTCACGCGTCAATTCTTGAGGCTTTTCTCTCTTGTAAAATCCCCATAGGAACCAACATGGAAAAGATTTTTTTTTTTTTTTTTAAATAAAACTCTAATCAGGCGTTTTTATGAAGCAGATTTGGGAGCCGATTTGGAAGCATAAATTTACACTTCAAATGCAGTGTGAACATACCCTAAGGGCTTGTCCCCACGGCACGGGGTTTTCACTGGGTTTTACAGACCGTTTTCGGTTTTGAAAAAACATCTGTAAACCGGGTGTCAACTTTTAAAATGGACCTCTATGGAAAACCTGCGCAGCGGTCCCCACTGCACGGATTTTCTGCCGGATGTTTTTACTTTTAGACCTTCTGCAGTCAGAACAACATTCACCATATTGTTCACTGCAATATGAACAAGTTAATACGAAGGGGGGAGAGCTTTTCTCCGCAAACCGCAGAGAAAAGCCGTCCTCTGGCGGCTGGATTTCCGACTGCTATTTGCACTGTGCCGTGTGAACGGCCCCCTAAGGCCATGTTCACACGGCTTAAAATGGGCCGTATTTCGGTCCGTAATTACGCGCCGAAGTGCGCCAATTACGGGCCGAAAACGGCCCATTCATTACGGTAATTCACAGTTCTCATAGAGAACTATGGATTACGTCTCCTCTCCCCGCCCGGCGAAGCCGTAGGGCGGGGAGATAATTGACATGTCACTTTCTAGTGGCGTATACGCGCCGCTAGTAATGATTGTCTATGGGCCGGCGAAGTGCCGGCACCCCGCCCCCGGCCACACGGCGTAATTGCGGGACGAAATTACGCCCCGCAGTTAAGCCGTGTGAACATGGCCTAAGTGTCACCCCTAGTGATTAGCTGTAATCTGCGCATTAAGATGGCTAGAAGTGTTTAATTTCCCTGCAGCACCACCACAGTGGAAATTAAATGCGTTTTCTCACCCATGCAGTTTCACAGAGCCACAGCCAGCTTTAGATTCACACTTCCTGGTCAGGTTGTGGGTGGTTCTATTGAAGTGATTAGCAGACTAGCTCTGCTATTCCTAGCTATTCCTGCTACACTGGCATGCGTGCAAGAGATGTATGTGTGTAGTGCATAGCCCTAGGGTGAAAGCTTCTCATTTAGTTAGGTAAACTCTGTTGCTACATATAGGACTCTGCAGGGAGTGACTCACTATCAAACTGACTGACAGCAATTTAGAGCAATGAGAGATAGAGAGCAGGGAGAGGTGGTCGGTAACCAGAGAAACTTGTGTGCACAAAGCAAAATCAACAAATTAATGTATTTGGTAAAAGTCTTCATGTACCTTTCCTTACATGTTAAAAACCAATCTGTGGTGAGAAAACCCTTTTAAGTATTATGAAATGTTCGTTCACATCAAATGGGTTGTTAGTGTAATGCAAGTCAGGAGAGGTCCTCCAGAGCAATAGATCCTCTTTGTAACTACTCTCCACTCTCATCAGGAGACTTGGATCCTTAACTGCAGACATCCCCATCCCCTCCAATTTTCTCTGAATTCCCTTTCAGGGTTATGAAGGTGGGCATTCTAAACTTACTAGCTACTTTAAGATCTTTCTGGATTGTAAATCTTGTACGACATTGTATGTACGCTTTACAGCACTAGTCATGGGGGTTACCCACTAAAGGGAGGACTAACAAGATGAAAGCCTATTGTTACCATTATACTGTACTGATACTATGAAGACAGACAACGACATCCTTTCAATGTTACTTACTTAAAATGATTGATCTCCGTTTTGTCCTCGGAGATAAGGCCATTGATCGCTGTCAGAGGTAGACTCCTCCTTACCCACGACTCTGAATCCTGCCCACTGTCAATCAATAGTAGCTCGGAGAATTTCCCATGGAGTTTAAATGGAGGAATCACAACATAATCTATTGAGATTAAACCGGTTGTCAGAGAAGACAGGACACGGGTAACAAGACGCTTACAAGATCTACAGCTGCCGAAAACAACTTCAATAGCCATTAGTTACTAGCTCATCTCAAAAAATTAGAATATCACTGAAAATGAAAGGGGTTCTCCAGGACTATTACAAATGTATTATATTAAACCTTGTCATTCATACTGTAATGAGTCTATACAATCTACGGGTTTCTCTATTTGACTTAAATTATGGATATCAATTATCTTTTCAGTGATATTCTCATTTTTTGAGATGCACTAGTAAATGCTCATTCACCCGACAGCTGTCCTCCATACACATCTATGCTGGTCGGGAATACATATCTTTTTAAAGGGACACTACCACCAAAACACAATTTGCTTTACACACTGACAAGCAATATGCAAGTACTACATGGATTTTTTTATTTTTTTCTTAATTGGGTGGCTTTTCTTTTATATATCCCTTTTCAAAGTTCCTCTACGTGCATGAATTCCTGGTTTGTCCCTCCGACTTTCCCTCTGAGCACCGATACCACTGTAGCAGGGATTGTATGACGGTTCTCTTCCAGGTCAACTATGGCCTGAAATGTGAAAGTGTCCTCAGCAGGACCTGATAGGTGTCAAGAAAGCTGGAAACTACCCCAGTTCAGAAACAGATTATGCAATTATCCTTTCATGTATTGCTTTTCATTGCCCTGTTGATCTAGTCTTATCTTATCTCTCTCTGGCACACAAATTGATCGGTCATGACCTACAGTACGATTTGCATTAAGCCTACAAGCAGCAACTGCAGTAAAGAGGTTAGGCTGCTTTGCCATTCAGGGGTTCTTGCTCTTCACTACTACAGCTAAAAAAAAGAAAAAAAAAAGGACATGATTTTATATGTAATGTTTAACTGCATACAACTACCGAAATAAGAAATACTGCCAAAAATTTTGTAAAAAATTTAGTTTTCCAGGAATATTGGATTTTAATAAAAATACTCCTTTCTGATGGAAGTGTCCTTTTAGTGGGGTAAAGGAAACAAGCATCTGGCAGCCGCACCTGGAGCGATCAGACACCTCGAGAATACAAAACAGGTTTGGGCAGTAAAATTCAAGATTCCCGATCTTTCTTCCCCCTCACAGAATCTGCCAGGGGAGAGTCCGCACACTCCCATAGAAGTTGCCGAAATTGTCTAGTTTGGCCAACTCTGCTGGTATGTGCACAGGCGCCCTAATGAGGGGACACATATAAAACACAAGAGGAGGAAGGGCAGCATCTAGGTGGCACGACCGCTTGTACACTGTTCAACTAAAATGGTTTAGGCTATGTCTCCACGGCAAAGAAAACCGATAGTATTTTCGGCGGTTTTTAAGATTTTAAAACTACTGAAAATCCGACCGTTTATCAAGCCCACAGACTTTAATAGAAAAAACTACCTGTGGTTGTTGGATTAAACATGGATATTAAGAAATATAACGCATATCTACATACACTCCATCTCCAACCAAAGGATTAAAGTCTGCTGGCCATGTCAGGAAGGACAAAACACAGTGGAACTCTAAGTGGTCATAAGTACCTACAATCTCCCTCTCCAGACGTGTTGTAAATCCTGTTTCTTGAATGAACAATGGACACTGCCATGTATCTGACAATCACAGAGGACATGTCTAAGGGACACTACCATTATCTCCTGGCAGGAAGTAGGACAGCTGGGTGACTAACCCCCCACTCTTCAGGGACATGTGATTCAACCAGGTCTGTGGTTCCCCCAGGCAATGTCACCTGTCCAGCAAGGCTGTTGACCTTTGGGACAAGAATGACACCTACTGGAAGATGTGACCTCTACAAGGATTTCTGTAGACTGTATAAGAACTGGGCTGATTGGTTAAGAGAGCTCCTGGAGGTGTTCCAGGGATGGGCGATGGATGGGCCATGTGTGTGGGTGTGTCTGGTATAAAAGATGCCGCACAAGGTTAGATAGGTCTCTTACCTCCATCTTTCCTACCTACCCTTCCCTATCCCTCTGACCCTTAGTTTCCCTATTTACATATTTATATTATCCTTTGTAATAAACCTTTAAAGATCCAGTTGTACTTGATGAATTATTAAGGCACCCCAAAACCAAGCAGATTCCACAGTAGTCTACACAGGTTGTTTTTTTCTCCGCTCGTCTTCTGGCGCCGCCGTATTATAGAACTTGTTGTATAATATGCCAGAACTTCAGTATATTCGCCGTCTTCATATACAATCAATTGTATGGGCAACGGCAAAAAAAGGAGAACCAACCGCATTTCTTTTTGCAAAACGTGACAAAGACCGCGGTCGTGCATCAGACAAAAACGGTCAACTTTCGGTCGGTTTTTGTCCAATGCCATGTAGACATAGCCTTATAATACTGGCTTTCAGATTACACCCCGACTCTACTCTTTGTGCAAGTAGTGTGCTCAGAAAGGGGACCCGCTCCATACACCCCTCCTGACATGATGACAACAATTTAAAGGGGTTGTCTCACTACCTTGATTCATCTGTGTCCTGTTTTCTCGGTTTCACTTTGAATTCAGGGGCGTGGTTACTGGCTTCTACTAGGCTGCAGTAGAAGCCAGGTCTGTAGCTATAGCAACCAGCACTGGCAGCCTATCAGAATAGATCAAACCGGTCTGTAGTTATAGCGACCTGAGGAGCTGATGCAACACATACAAGAGGGGATATCTCAGAATAGGTAGGACACCGTTAATGGAAATATATTGCAAAGTGACTTGTTTTTGGAAGATCTTTAACATAAAAAGCAATCTTTGTAGAGAGACAACCCATTTAAGTCAAACAGAAAAATGATTAAAATGTAAAGATAATTTTTTTTTTTTTTTTTTTTTACATCTGAATAGGTTAGTGGACTCTCTGCAAAGCAGTGATGTCACTTTTCACATCACGGATCTGAAATCCATACCACGCATTTCCTATTTAAATGAATGGGATTCAGATTTCACCTAGATTTTGACAAAGAATGATGGTTCTTGGCCATGCAGTACACTACTGCTATGTGTATGGACACCCCAAGAAAAAATGCTAATGTTTTATAGGAGGAGGATGAAATGTATGTTATACAGCCAAGGTCAACTGAAAGTGATGAAAATGTATTCGCCGCAAGTAACGGACATGTCACTTATCTCCCCACTCGTACAATACGATCGTATTGTACGAGTGGGGAGAGAAGGCACAATCTGTAATTTCGGCGCACATCTCGCCCGTATTAGAGCGCAAATACAATGCGAAATGCGTGCCGAATTTACGCCATGTGAACATACCCTTAGCCTCCAGAGCATTGTCTATACTGGATACAATTGTATCTACTTCTAAAGGATATGTTCACGGCCCGTACTGTATGGCTAAGTTCACACGGCATAATTGCAAGGCTTAATTACGCCGTGTGTTCGGGAGCTCCCGCTGGGTTGGGTGGGCAGCAGCCCGCCGGCCCCATAGACATGCATTGCTTGCGGCGTGTAAACTCCGTGAATAATTGACGTCACTTATCTCCCCCCGCGGCGGATTGTGCGAGCGGGAAGAGGCGGCGTAATCCATAGTTCTCTATGAGAACTGTGTATTACCGTAATTATTGGGACGTATCTCGCCCCGTATTGAGCGCAGTACGTTGCGAAATACGGGGCGAAATACATCCCAATTTAAGCCGTGTGAACGTAGCCTATGAGTCGCTATACGCTGGGTGTTTTACAAGTAGGCGCTGGCCAGCACGTATTTCTAAAACACTGACAGCCAGTTCCAATTGACTTTCACTCTCCCCGGTGTGTAAAAGTGACAGGTCAATTGTTTTCCCTGCCGCGTATTATACACCGGGGAAAACATCGGGCAGTCATAGCTCTCAATGAGAGCTATGAATTACCGTAATTGCAGGGTGTATTTCGGGCGTCTTGCAGCACAATTATGCACCGGAATACGTGCCGCAATTACACCATGTGAACTACCCCGAGACTAGATCAGAACTAGCTAAGTACAAGTTTGCTGTTCCATATGTAAAAGAAAAGTATTCTCCTCCATTGACAGCGAGCAGATATTTGGAAAACAGTGAGGAAATGGAATAAAGTTCACATGCATTTGCCGAGTACGTACCAACAGAAGCTTTTTGTGGTGTGGCCAAATGGAGAATACCCATGAGGAAGTTAATTAGCTCTGGTATAAACCTCTTCGACAGGGACACATACTCCAGAAACATGCAACCAATAAAAAGCCCGGCAGCCACATCTTCTAATGAGGTCACAGGACACTGGAACCAATATAGAATAGTTACTGAAGAGCACATGACCGGGATTTGTGCACACAACAATATAAAGCCTTATTATAGGCCTGCTCTCTTACCTTAGTCAGCAACTGGCTCATCACTGTGACCGCTGGAGTAACCACTGGATGCCAGAAATCAGAGGTAGGGAATAAAATGCCAGTAATCTTAAAGTACAAGAGCTGAAAACAGAAAACAATAACAAATTTGAGGAAAAAGTTTCTGCATAAACATAGAAAGGGATTCTTTACTGTAACAGCAGTGAGACTGTGGAACTCTCTGCCAGAGGAACTTGTCATGTAAGAGTTTAAGAAAGGTCTGGATACATTTCTAGATGTAATACTAAACAGTTATAGTACCAGGATTCTGGAGAAGGTCTGGATACATTTCAGATGTAATAATATACAATTTATAGTTGATAGGATTCTGTGAGAAGGTCCTGGAGACATTTCTAGATGTAATAATATAACAAGTATATAGGACCAGGATTCTGAGAAGGGTCCTGGATACATTTCTAGATGTAAAATATAACGGTTATAGTGACATGATTCTGGAGAAGGGTCTGGATACATTCTGTAGTGTAATAATAAAATAAGTTATAGTACCAGATTCTGGAGAAGGGTCTGGAGACATTTCGGGTAGTGTAAATAAAAATAAGTTATAGTGACCAGGATTCTGGGGAAGGGTCTGGAGACATTTCTAGATGTAATAATAGAACAAGTTATAGAGACCAGGATTCTGGAGAAGGGTCTGGAGACATTTCTGTAGTGTAATAATATAATAAGTTATAGTGACCAGGATTCTGGGGAAGGGTCTGGAGACATTTCTAGATGTAATAATAGAAAAAGATATAGAGACCAGGATTCTGGAGAAGGGTCTGGAGACATTTCTGTAGTGTAATAATATAATAAGTTATAGTGACCAGGATTCTGGGGAAGGGTCTGGAGACATTTCTAGATGTAATAATAGAACAGGTTATAGTGACCAGGATTCTGGAGAAGAGTCTGGAGACATTTCTGTAGTGTAATAATATAATAAGTTATAGTGACCAGGATTCTGGGGAAGGGTCTGGAGACATTTCTAGATGTAATAACTAGATGTAATAATATAAAAAGTTCTGGGGCGTGGCTTGAGCAGCAGGTAGAGAAGAAGTGTGGTGCTGAGCCCCTGCTAGCTATCCTGTCTATTACCTGGTCAGCAGACTGAATTTGTTCCTGGATCGCAGGGAAAAGAGAGTGGAAGGTGTCTGGAGCTGGCACAGAGCACTTGAGGTCAGAAAACAGCCATGACAAGGCGGGGAAAGGATCAACAAGGCAAAGGAGGAGCTGCTCCCAGCATGGTGCAGAGCATGGCAGCATCAGTGAACAAGACAGAAGTAGGAGCTAGGCTGGAGCGCTTTTCACACTCACCCAGCAAAAGATCAGAAGGAGCTACAGGCATGCCACAAACACCAGGTACTCTGCCCAGCAGCTCACATAAAAGCAACATGGTTGCATCAGCCTCAGAGAGTCAGGCAGATGAGCAAGGGACAAGCAGTGAGGCCCAGCAGGGAGCACAATCACACCATGTGCAGGCAGCACAGGACACTGGAAAGGAAAAAGCTCCTACTATGCAGGACCTGTATTCTGCCATCTCCCTGTGTAATACCACTCTGAACACTTTAACTTCACATATTGGAGACTTGAAAGAGGACATGTCTCATGTGCGGCAAGATATGCGCAAAATTACTAACAGAGTGCAGGCAGCTGAGGAAAGGATAAGTGCTCTAGAGGATGCAGTTGCCCCTCTTGTAAAGGACCTTGCTGCTGCTAAAAATCATATTTCTACCCTATATGCCAAGGTGGGTGACCTTGAAAATAGGTCTCGCAGGAACAATCTGCAACTGGTAGGAGTCCCGGAGAAAGCAGAGGCTCGAGACCCAGTATTATTCTTGGAAGCCTGGCTATTCAATTCTTTTGGAAAAGACACCAGGTCTGACTTTTTTGCTATTGAGAGGGCCCACCGCGTGCCTGCGCGTGCTCCTCCTCCAGGAGGTCCACCCAGACCTATCTTAACCCCTTCACGACCTTAGACGTATGCATACGTCCTGAGGATCGCGCGACTGGCGCGGGGCGTCAGCTGTACATTACAGCTGACACCCCGCAGCGTCAGCCCCGACCCGAGATCGCTCCGGGGGGGAGGAGGGGAGGCGGTTAACCCCTTAATTATCGCGACGATCGGGTCGCAAAAAACTAAAGAGACGCAGGGGAGATCGTCCCCTGCTCTCTGTCGGGGCAGCAGGCACGGATCGGGGACCGTGCCTCCCCCCTTTGACAGACAGCAGGGAGGGCAGAAATTTCCTTTCCCGGGGTTGTCTTGACGTCACACCCCCCCGGGCCCGTGCCCTTTTGGGCATCGTGACTACATTTTCATGGGAACCAGTATAGCAACAAGCATGCACTGATTCCTATGAATGAGAATCTAAAGATCTCCATTCAAACCCCCTAAGGGGAAAAAAAGAAAATGCGAAAAATTAAAAAAAAAAAAAAAAAGTAAAACAAAAAACACAAACAAAAAAAAAAAAACACGTACACCCCCCCCTTTACAAACCCAATCGCCCCAAAAAAGATCAAAAAAAAAAAAGACCCTTTTTTGGGGATCGCGCGTGCGAACCCCTGCCCTAAAAAAACTGTCAGTAAATTAACCGAAAGTAAAAGCCGTAAAAAAAAAAAAAAAAAAAATCCGAATTTTAAGATTTTTTTAAAACCGCGCACACAAAATGGAAAAAAGGGGATCAAAAACCCTATAAACGCCAAAGTTTACCTTTAAAAGCAGTTCATCCCGAAAAAAAAAAAAATCCCTTACACAGCTCTGTAAAGAAAAATAAAAAAATTTATGGCCCAAAGATGGGCGATGCATAAATATTTTTTTACACAAAAAAACATTTTTTTTTTTTTTTTTTTTTAAATGCTTCAACAAAAAAAAAACTATATAAATTGGGTATGCCTAATCTATGACCCAAAGTAAACAACCCTTTTAGGGATACGCACAGTAAAACGCTGTTAAAAATAAAAAAAAAACACTATAATTGCAGTTTTTTCTTCACTCTGCCTTCCAAAAAAGGGAAAATTTAAAACGATAAAAATTCTGTCCCCCCAAAAATGATACAAAAAAAACCAACTCACCCAAAAAAAAAAACAACCTGTAACAGCCCAACCAAAAAATAAAAAATTTATGGCTCCAGACTATGGCGATGCAAAAAGGGTTTTCCTGTTTGAATAAAAGTGTTTTTTTAGTATAAAATAAGAAAAAAAAAAAAAAATATACAAATTGGGTATTGCTGTAATCCTATCGCCCTGCTGAGAAAAGCTACATGTCATATCAAAAACGCAAAAAAAAAACCCCGGGATTGCGTATTTTGTTAAAAACCCTCAAAAAAAACCTTAATAAAAAGGAACAAAGTGTTTTAGCCCCCATAATGGTCCCAATAAAACATCAATTCACCCCCAAAAAACAAGGCCACACAGCTCTGCACACGCAAACTATAAAAGAGACTGTCAAAAGGGACAACAAAAAACGCAATTTTTTATAGACCTTTTTCTATTGGTAAAAGTAATAAAACAAAAAAACATAAAATTTAACCATTGCAATTACCCGACCCCCATAAAAAGTTACCATCATTTACACTGCAGGGAAATGTAAATTTTTAAGCCCAAAAAACAATGGGGAACTGTTTTTTTTTCCCCCCCTTTTTCATGCCCAATGCAAAAAAAAAAACCGAAGGAACACCTGGTGCCCAAAATGCACAATACACCCCTATATGAATCCATGGGGGGTTGAACAAAAAATGGGGACTTCTAAAAGATTTCACCTTTTTGGGTCCTTTGGGGGCTTTGAAAATCGACATGGCCCCCCCAAAATCGCGTTCCAAAACCCAAATAGCGTCCCCCCTTGTCCCCCGGGGCCATGCACCCAAACACAGTTTACACCCACATGTAAGGTATTGCCAAATTTGGAAGAAATTGCTTAAAAAGTTTGGGGTTCTTTTTTCCAGGTTTCCCTTTGAAATATGAAACATTTAAGCTAAAAATTGCAGTTTTTGGAAAAAAATTTTTTTTTTAATTTTCACACCCCAATGCAAAAAAAATTTTGTGAATCACCGTGGGTCAAAACCACTACACCCCTTTTAAAATATCCCCTTAAGGGGGGGTATTTTTTCAATATGGGGTTTTTTTAGGGGTGTTTTTTTAAATTTTGCCCTTAGGGCCTCCTAAAACCTGAATGGCCCCTAAAAAAATTGCATTGAAAATGAACCCCAGAGTCCAGTGGGTGCCCCCTTTTCCCCGGGGGTTTTATGGTTGAGCTAAATAAGCACTAGGGCCACATTGGTAAAAACCCTATAAACGGGCAGACCTGGGGGGGAAGGATAAAAATGCATTACCTATTTCACATTTACCTATTTCCATATAAGGGTTTTAAATTTTGAAAATCTCAAAAATATAAAATTTTTTTAATTTTCCCTCCACTTTGCTTTAAAATTCTGTAAATCCCAAAGGGTAACAAACTTCCAAAACACTGTTGTAAATATTTTAAAGGGGGTCTATTTTCTTAAAGATAAAATTTAGGGGGGAACAAACTACGGCCCCTAAAAACCAGTCAAATGATGGTCCCTAAAAAAATGTATATTGAAAATTTTTTCTTGAAATGGAAGAAATACACTAAATTTCTAAGCCCCAATGCAAAAAAAAAAAAACAAAAAAAAAAGGATCCAACCTGTAGGGACATATGGAAAAGCTAGTTATAAACATTTTGTGGTAAATAATTTCTGCTTGCACGCAAAAATTTTGAACTTTCAAAAACACAGATTTTTCTAAATTTTTCATGAAATTTTTATATTTTTTTCACAAAAAAAAAAAGGGTTTTGTAGGATAAAAATTTTTTTACTAATTTAAAAAGCAAAAATTTCACGAAAAAACTCTAACACATGGATAGGTAAAAGTGTCAAAAAGTTTTCCACATAAAGTGACACGTCAGTTTAAAAAATAGGGCTGGCCCAGAAGGCAAAAACTGCGGGGCCCTAAGGGTTAAAAAGCTTTTACACAAAGGGGACAGAACGCTATCCTGAAAACCCCGGGAAAAGTCGACAGAAATAAGGTCACCGTATCTATTTACCCAGACTTTTCTGCAAGGTAGAAGCCCGGCCCAATTTAAGACATTAAACGTCGATTTAGGAGCCGCTGTTGTGTACTCTATGAGTATCCAGCCAATTAAGGGTTCTGCTTTTAAACACGACACATATTTTTGACAGCCCCAAAATCGCACTTGGCTGGATTTGAATGAGCGGGGGCCCGAGAGCGGACAAAGCGCCGGAAAACACTAAACCTGCGCGTTCTTTGTATTTTACCTTTAAGTTTGAAAGTTTTCATTTTTTTTTTTCCTTAGCAATACTAGAGCTATAAGATATGAGGTCTTTTTGATATTTATGCTAATAATGCAAAGCGGGTAAGGTTTACTAGAAAACGTAGCTTGAGCTATAGTCACACCATGCTTGAGTAAATCTCAAGAGTTTTGGGGAAACCCCGTTCCCTTCGGTGGAAGGGGAGTTATGTTAAAGTTGTTATATTCTACAATGGTTGGTTTAACGGTTGTTATAGGGGTGGGATTATTTTGAGAGCGGACCTAGGGCAAAAACATTACAACAAGGTTTTTTAAAAAAGTTTACTCCAGGGGTTTGGGATTATTGCAAATTTTTATTATGGCGTCTGTTTTAACTTTTGTGGCAGGGAAGTAAAGGGCGGGACTCCGTAACAAAATTTTCTGTTAACTCCGGGGTTTGCAAAAGGGTTTCCCCCCGGAAAAAATAGTCTGTCTGTCCAGACCACCCTACTAAAGACAAACTCCAAAGGGGCTGAAAAGAGCATGGGTTGGGGGCGCATACCATCGTGTACCCTCAAAATCTAGAGGGGTAATGTGCAATCTGACCCCCTCCGTTACATTATTATTCAAAAACGCCAATGGAAGTTTATGTTAATCTTCATTGCAAGCTCTACTTAACCCCGTTATTATAGAAGTTTAATAAATCCCCTCCCCATACCAAGCAAACATAAAAAAATACTAACTCGTTGGAATCACCCCAGACCCCCAGTGTTAATCTTGGGTGATTTTAAAAAAATATTGATCCATACGGGGACAAATTTCATGCGGGAGATTTTAACCCCCACCCGCCACTTCCCTTGCAAAACGTTTAATGGGGGGTGGTCTATGTAAATTTTTTGGAGACTAAGACCCCCAAACGAAAAAGCAAACTCGTTATTCAGCCCGCATCATTCACTCAAGAATAGACCTCGCTGTGGCCTCGACCAAACTCCCCTATGTCAAATCATTTGAAATTCAACTCGCTGATTTCGATCACCCCCCTTTAAGTGGCTTGGGCGTGGCCGGAGCGGGCTGGGGTAGGCAGGGATGGCCCTAAAAACCCCTTTTGGGTGAATTTATAGGGGGTCGAGGAGCAGAAATTAAGGAGTTCTTTGCTAAAATGAGGGGAAATGCTTCAGTGGCTTGTGGGATACCATGAAAATTTGTAAGAGGGGTTTTAAAGAGAGATTATAAAAGAAAAAAATAACACGGGCTTTACCAAATTTTTGCAGGGTAGGGTAGCAAAGGAAGAACAAATTTTCTTGGTGACCCTTTTGAGAAATAGGCACAACTGGGAGGAGCCCCAAAAGAACTTGAATAGCATTTGATTAAAGAGCAAGGATAAAAAATTTTTTGTTCAGCAAGCTTTTTTTATCAAGGGGAAAGCGCAGGCATTTTCAAACTAATATTTTGGAAATCCCAGCAAGCATCCATCAAATTGCAGAACTAAAACGGACAATGCTTGTATCTGAGAAGAGAAACCTAAATGTTCTGCACAGTTTTTTAAAATCTTTATAACCTCTGGGGGTGGAGGGTCAGTGGATGAATTAAATTACTTGTCAACATTACCCCTTTCCATCTCTATCACCGGGAAATGAAGCCCCAGACAACCAATTTCTTTGGGAAGAACTAAGGTGCTTGTCGGCCCCAAAGAAAAAGCCCCCCGGGAAAGGGCGGGCTTCCACGAATTTTTTAAGCTCCACAAGGAAACCTTGTTACCCCGCTTTACAGAGTTTCCGGGGCAGTCCGACGGCACTTTTCCTATTTAAGAGGGAAGCAGTATTGTACGATACTAACCAGATAAGGAGCTTCTACCGGGCCCCATTTGCCCATCTCGCTACTTCCAACGATTTAAACTATTGGCAAAAGTATTTGCTAACAGGTTAACAAAATCATAACAATGCGTTCAGAAGACCAGTCGGGGTTTAATCCCAATAAGTCAACTGCCATTAACATAAAAGACCTTTTCCAATTTACAAATGATACGGGGGAGGGGGGGGCAGGGGAGTTCTCCATTGGGCGCTGCCAAAGCTTTTGACAGGGGGAATGGGAGTACTTTTGGGGGCATGAGGGAAAAGGATTTGGTCCAACTTTCTTTCGGCATTAAACAAAGTATCAGAAAACCACGGGTAGAGTAAACCCTAAATGGGTTTTTTTCAAGGGATTCCCCTACACAAGGGACCAACAGGGTTCCCCATCCCCCTTTTTTTGCCTTTCATTGACCCCTAGCTTTTGTCACAGAAAAGCAAGGACTTTTCAGGGTTCAAACTGGGACTATGGGGGAGAGAATTTTTTTCTATGCGACACTGCTTCTTTTTTGGGGAAGTAACTTCTTCTTTGGCCCCCAATCCAATAGAGGATTTTTGGGGGGCGGGTTTTTAAAAATTTAAAGGACAAGTCTACTTATTGCCCTTGGGTCCTCTCCCGAAGGGAAAATAGGTCAGGGAAACTCACTAAAAGAGAACACATTCAAAATTTAGGAAAATAAACCTTTCCGCCCCAAGATTTTTATTCCCCAATTTGGGTCCCCACTTTTAAATTGACCAATAAAAAATGCATGGGTAAGTGCCTTTATCATTAAAGAAGAAATCTAATTAAAATGAAAATTCTATGGGCCCCAATTCTTACTTTTTCATAACTCCCCATCTGGGTTCCTTTAAATATCTTTAATAAAATACACCGAACCTTTAGAGGCTACTTTGGAAAAGGGGGGCCAGGATGGATTAAATTATTTCAAAGAGAAAAGGAAAAGGGGACTTCTATCCCGAAAAACTTTCTCTACTTTTTACCTCCAAAGGCAGCATTTTGCAGGGTGGGATGCTAGGGAAGGGGTGGGTTTCCCGTAGGCAAGTTGCTAGCAACAAAAACTCAGGGCCCCTTTTTTGTTGTAGCGGGTGCTGAGAAAGGAATGAAATTTTTCAATCTTCCTACCTGAAAAATGTATAAGGGGTTTGGGATAAGGCAAGGATTTTTGGGGATCCCCCTTTACCAAAAAACCCCCTATGGGTTCAATCGCAAGCTTTCCCGAAATTTGCAAAAAGACTACTTAAAGAATGGAATGCAGTTGGATTTTTCTTTTATCCCAAAATTTTTGATGGTTCAAAATGTTTTTATTTTCTCAGCTGCAGGGAAAAATTTGACCAAAACCCCGCCAAGCTTTTACCAATTTGCATTGAGGCTCGGTTCAGACAAGCTTTAAATATCGTCCATTAAAACGCTCCCCCAAAAAATTTTGTTTGTGGAGCACAGTCCACGAAGGGTTAATTTCGAAAGCATAAGTTTCTTCGGGGAGTATTTATAATCAACAGCTTTCCATTTAAAATGAAAAAGGGAACTGACTTGGCCCCATTAGTACAGAACAAGGGTAGTGTTTTGACCTTGCGGATTGGTGTCATTAAGTGAGGCAAAAAATTATTCACAGCTTTTGTTTTTTGATAGAGCTTTTAAAAAAAATCCTTTCCACTATTTAAATGGGGGATTAGGGCAGACCCAGTGCCCACAAAGTGAAATGAAGAGGCCCCCTTTTTTCACATGAAAGGGATGCGGGGAAATTTGGGCCTTTCGGAAAAAGGTTACCAGTAATTAGCAAAAATTTATAAAAATGATATCCCTCTAGACCCACTCACTGGTACTTGGGTATTTGAAGATATATATTTTATGTGGAACAAAGAACAGCATTCCCCCAAGTTAATATGGGGCCGAAAAAATAATTGCCTTAGATGGGTTTTAATCTTTTCACCAACCATAACAATACGTAAACAAATTAAATAATGTCACAGATTTGGAGAGGGGGCCCCCCTATACTTAAAAGAAAGCCGAAAAATATGAAGGGGAAAGGAGCCCTGGCTCAATTCCCCAGGTTTTCCTTCTCTCCTACATAATACTACATAATTTAGAAAAGGCGCAAGGGAAAGGGAGCATTGCAATTCTTATTACTGTTAGTTAAGAAAAGGAGTAGACACCTTGGGAAAAATGACTTCTTCCTTTATTAAAATTGCTAAAAAAAAACAGGGGACTGCTCTGGTTTGGGGGGTATGGGGGGTTTGGGGGTTTTTTTTGGTTTTTCCTTTGCGAAAGCACTTACAAGATAAATTTTAAAGGACAATTCAAACTCCATTTTTTTTTTATTTAAAAGCAAAATTTTTTGTAAAAATACCTGATGTAAAAAAAAATGGTAAAAACGTTTTTTATTCTGTATCGATACATTGTTTAATAAAAATTAAACTGATATAAAAAAAAATAAAAAAGTTTAGTGACCAGGGTTCGGGGGAAGGGGGGGATACATTTCTAGATGTAATAATAAACAGGGGATGTGACCAGGATTCTGGAAAGGGTCTGGATACATTTCTAGAGTAATAATATAACAAGTTATAGTGCCAGGTTCGGAGAAGGTCTGGATACATATCTAGATAAATAAATAACATTATAGGACCGGATTTTTGGGGAAGGGGCGGATACATTTCAAGGGAAAATAAACAAATTATATGACCAGGATTCTGGGGAAAAGGGCTGGATACTTTCTAGTGAAAAAAAACAATTTTTAGTGCGGGGTTTTGGGGAAAGGGGCTGGATACATTTCAGATGTAATAATATAACAGTTATAGTGACCGGATTCTGGGGAAGGGGCTGATCCAAGGATTTTATTCTGATGCCAGATTTTGGGGTCGGAAGGAATTTTTTTTTCCCTAAAAAAAAGGGGCAACGGCTTTTCCTCATGGAGAGGGGTCGTCTTCCTCTGGGCAAAACCCTAGCAAAAAGACGAACGGGTGGGCGGCTGTCTTTTTTCACCCTTTAAAAAAATGTAATATAATTAGGAGATTGAAACAGTCTGGCATTAGAGCACTAATAACAGGGGAAAAGGGTTTGTTACAGGTAAACCCCCTAGAAGGGCCAAATATAAATGGAAAAACAAATATACATACCACATGTAACCTGGGGAGGGGGGCTCGGCCTTGGTTTCCCCAAACTTCGTTCAGGCTGACAAAAACTGAAACACCCTATCTTTTAGCTGCTGTTTCGGAAATTCTGTCCAAGTTTTTACAGAGGTCTGTAATATGGGACAATCAAAAAATACATTAAAAGAGTTTACAAGTTGTTTTTAAGTTTGTGCAGTAATGGGGCTACAAATCCGCAGCCCAAAATAACCCACTCTAAAATTCTGCACAGATTTCTGTCACTGATGGGCTATGTCTAAACAGCACAGATTTCTTCTTTGCTGGATTTACGGGGATCCAGTATTTAGAATCCGCTAATCTGACTGTACCCATTGCTCCATAGATAAAATAAAATCCGTGCTTACTTGATCATTTTGTCCATAGTTTGAAGATCTGGGGTTTCCTGCTCGGCCAGTTCCGTGATATAATCCAGAAGAAAACCAAAGAGTTTCTGGGGAAAAAAAAACAAACAAACAAACAGTGACATCTTGCAATTAATTACTCTAATATTGTGATTAATAAAGAATAAAGAAAAAAATTTAAACAAAAAGGCGCCTCTAAAAGGATCTGACCTCAAAAGTAGCGATCTAAGGCGATCGGCAGACATCTAACACTTTTACTTTGCCTCATAGGTTAGGATTTGGAAAACTACAAAAGCGTTAATGCTATCTACAATACATGAGAAAACGTTGAGGTTTAGTTCACACGTTTTGATCAAAATATATTTAAGCCACCCCCCGGCTTACAACGGGACCTCAGTACGGATGGTCCTATACTATTCCTACCTTTCACTTGGGTCCAGTTCAGACCTCTCATTGAGTCATCAGACTTCCATAATCCAGAGAGAAAAAGGCACCAACTATATAAGCAGACCGCACTGAACTAGTAACCTGTGCAGATGGCCGGGGTGCAGAAAACCAAAATGGAGGCATCCACTCCTCCCTGTATAAGTTAAAAGCTATATATGCCAAATGCAACGTATAGTTGTGCACAAAAAAACATTTTTGAAAAAACAGTGTGAACCCAGGTGTACCCTGGCATGGCTGTGGTACATATACACACACTCCATCAAACGACATGGAAACCTGCAAAAAAAGCATTAATGGGGATTTATCGCTTGAGCTGCTCGTGCTGTTCTGCTAATTTTCTCAGATTGAGTTTGAAATCCAGGGGCGTGTTCTTCCTCTCAGCAGGCGTGTCTCCTCTCCCACGAGGCGTGTCTCCCCTCACTGAAGAACTGTGACATCATTTTGTTTGAAGCAGGGGATGCAGAGGGCTGTCTGGATATAACAGCTCTGTAGCCTCCTGCATGCTTATGTCTGCAGCCTTGAGGCTCCACAAGCTGCAGCAAGCACCTATTATATCTATTATATCTCTTAGTTTACACACTGAAAGCCAGCAGCTTTAACTTCTGTTCTAGTGGTATTCAACCAAATTGTACTGACAACAGGCAGAGACCTTTACTCAACTACAAGGACAAATGTCAGCTTCAAGTAAAGATCTCTGCTTGCCGTCAGTGATATGAGTGAAAACAGTGGGGGGGGAGGAGCAAATCAACTTTGAGAGAAGAACCTGCTCAACCTGTAACTGACTTGGGCTAATGGTGGAACGGTAGAGTGTTGGTTTTACAACAAAGGGGTTTGGAGTTCTAGTCCCCTCACAGGGTATATCCCCCCCTAAGTTCTACACATATGTAGAGAGACCTAAAATATATATCCAACCACAAAAAAATCCAATGGACGTCAGCATAAACTTTGCTCCTTTAATCTAGAATTTTTGTTCTGTAGGCGTTCTAGATTAAAGGACAAAGTTTATGCTGACGTCCATTGATTTTTTTTGGTTGGAGGGTATAGTGAGAGGTCAGGCTGCCTTTTAAAAGGAGGGTTTTTTTGCTTTTTTTGCCCTTTGGATTTTATTTACATAAGGACATCAGTGCGGCCCACCTAAAAATTTGCAAAAAATTTTTAAATGTCAACCCTTTTTAAAAATGATAATATACCATACAAGCTCCCCTATACATGTCCCCCCCAAGTATATGCATTGTATCACATATTGGAATGTTGGGTTTAAAGGGGGGATGGGACACTATATGGGGAGCTTGTGTGTATTTATATATAAAAATTATAATGTCTACCTTTTTTTTTTCAATCTTTACAATGTTAAATTTTTATAAAAGAAAAAAAAAAAAACAAAAAAAAAAAAAAAAAATGGGGACTTAATCCAACCTCTGTCTTCCCAAGCTGATCACCTATCACGCATACAAAAGCGCTAAACACAGTTTAAAATCCTTATGTTATACAAACAGAGTGTCAAAGGAAGGGGGCTTGCATTCGTTTGAGGAACAAACCCCCTCTTTTAAAATTAGAGCTTAAGGACAAACCCCTGTGGGGTGAACAACCTCTGGCAAAAGCCCTTTAAACAGCAGAATTGCCCAACCCCCCCCCAGACTGGATTACATAACATGGGGCGGGGGGTTGGGGCCCACGGGGGAATTTTATTTTGGGGGGGCCCCATCTGTACGAGTATTACCGGCCCTTGGGACAAAAATGGCCATTTACCAAAAACAGTGTGCAAAACAAAACGTAGGGTTTAAAATAGCAAGAGAGTCACATATCGTCAGTCTAACATATATTCACAGGCTAATAGTCCATCCTTTTCCCCCCTCCCCCCGATACACTATCCCTCCACCCCAACACACCCCCTCCCCCGCAACACACCCCCCTCCCCCCATACACACCCCCCTCCCCCCCATAACCCCCTACCCCCCTCCCCCCGCATACACTACCCCCCCCCCCCAACACCCCCCTCCCCCCGATACACACCCCCCTCCACCCGTACACTACCCCCTCCAACCGATACACTACCCCCTCCCCCCGATAACTTCCCCCCCACCCGCAACACTACCCCCCTCACCCCATCAATATCCCCTCCACCCGAACAATCCCCCCCTCCACCCCAACACAATCCCCCCCCCCCGCATACACTACCCCCCTCCACCCGATCACCCCCCCTCCACCCGCATACATTTCCCCTCCCCCCCAAACCCAATATCCCCCTCCACCCCATACCTATCCCCCCCCACCCGCTACCTATCCCCCCCCCCGCATACACTACCCCCCTCCCCCCATACACAAACCCCTCCACCCCATACACTATCCCCCTCCCCCGCATACACTACCCCCCCACCCCAAAAAATTTCCCCCCTCCCCCCGCATACAAATTCCCCTCCACCCGCATAAAATATCCCCCTCCCCCGCAAAATATCCCCCCCCACCCCATAAAATAACCCCCTCCACCGCAACACTATCCCCCCCCCCCATACACATCCCCCTCCACCCCGCAAACACTTTCCCCTCCACCCCATACAATATCCCCCCCCCCACATCAAAACCCTCCTCCCCCACAAAAAAACCCTCCCCCACCCACATAATTATCCCCCTCCCCCCACAAAATTTCCCCCTCCAATTTTCCCCTTGGTCACAACCCCTCACTACCTTCTAAAATAATCCCCAAAAGAAAGTAAAAGTTCCCTCCATCACGGGCAACGGGGACACATTACCCGGGGCATATAGGGCGCCAATACCTAAAACACCGCCATTAAGACCAATAGAGGGCGACACCCGCTAGGTCACATCCATTACAGGAATACACACGATCCCAAAATAGAAGTAAAATAACCCCGAAATCGGGGGTCCCGGAGCGTTATCGAGGGGTCGTTCTTTCTCTCATGACGTTCTTAAACCTTTTTTTCGATCCTTCCCACCGCCCGATGCTTGTCCCGGCACGTCATCCCCGCAGAAATTTAAAAACAAAAATCTTAGAATCCTCAATTTTTTCCGCACTTTTTCCTTTCCCACCTCTTACAAACTACCCGGGTGGAAGACGGTACAACCATAACTTAGAGGCCAGTATCCAAGGGGTTGGGGGGTGGGGAAGGACTACCCTCTGGGGGATAGTACAATAGGGCTTGCCCCCAAAATTACCAGGTGGGAGAAAAAACCCTTTTGTAGGTAGGGGAAAAGGCAAGGCCCCCTCGTGGTAGGTGGTTTCCCGTTAGGTAAAATTAGGGGTTTGGGGACCCCCTTTAGGTATTAAGGCAGTTAGGGCTTCCATGAAAGTATACAGCGAAAGGGCCCTTTTTTGGGATTTGCGGCATTAGGGTCTCCTTAGGGAGTGGCAGGAATCAGGGCCCCCCCCTTTAGCTACTGTGTAGTAGTCGGGCCCCCTTTTGTATTTTTGGTAGCCAGGGCCCCCCCTTTTTAGTGGGGCCCCCCGAGGGGTTTAAAGCGTCCCCTTTTTAGGTAGAGGGCCCCCCCGTAGGGCCAGGGCACCCAGGTAGCCCGGGCCCCCCCGTAGGGACCAGGGGCCCCCCCCCCCCCCTTGTCCCCGGGCCCCCCCCCCCCCCTTGTAGCCCGGGCCCCCCCCCCCCCCTTTTCCAGGCCCCCCCCCCCCCCCTTTGTACCAGGGCCCCCCCGCCCCCCTTTCCCCGCCCCGCCCCCCCCCCCCCGTAGCCAGGGGGGCCCCCCCCCCCCGAGCCAGGGCCCCCCCCCCCCCCCTTTTAGCCAGGGGCCCCCCCCTTTTAGCCCGGGCCCCCCCCCCCCCGTAGCCAGGGGCCCCCCCCCCCCTTTTAGCCATAGCCCCCCCCCCCCCGAGCCAGGGCCCCCCCCCCTTGTAGCCAGGGGCCCCCCCCCCCTTGTCCAGGGCCCCCCCCCCCCCGTTTGGCCCGGGGCCCCCCCCCCATGTTTACCCGGGGCCCCCCCCCCCCTTGTACCGGGGCCCCCCCCTTGAGCCGGGGCGACCCCCTTGTAGCCAGGGACCCCCCTTGTACCAGGGGCCCCCCCTTTTAGCAGGGACCCCCCTTTTTAGTAGGGGGCCCCCCTTGTATCAGGGGGCCCCCCTTGAGTCAGGGCCCCCCCCCCCTTGCAGCCAGGACCCCCTTTATAGCCCGGGCCCCCCCTTATACCAGGGACCCCCTTATAGCCGGGCCCCCTTTATAGCCCGGACCCCCCCCCTTTTAGCCAGGGCCCCCCCTTTTTAGCCTGGGACCCCATTGTAGCCAGGGACCCCCCCCGAGCCCGGGGGCCCCTTGTAGCCAGGGCCCCCCTTGTAGCCAGGGCCCCCCTTTAGCCAGGGACCCCCCCTTTTAGCCAGGCCCCCTTGAATAGTAAAAAAAAAAAAAAAAAAAAACAACAAAAGAGCCACTTTCCGGCTCCGCCCCCCGGCCCCGGGCCGCTCCCAGCTGCCCCCGGTCCTGCTCCTGTGGGGGGGGTGGTGACCACCGGGGGGCCCCCCTAAGTCACAGTAGGGGGCCCGGGGCCCGCAGGGGTGAAGGGCCTGCGTCTTTACCCCGGGGGAGATCACGGAGGCACGCTAGTGGCCGGCTCCGCTGGCACCGCAAGACCCCCGGGGCCGGGGCATTTGTCCCCGGGTACCGGGGCCGGGCTCTGAGCGCTGGGGGGGCAGGTCCCGGGGGTTCAGGGGCCCCTGCACGGCGGGCCCCGGGGGGCGCTGACTCCTCCGGGGCCCCCAGGGTCGGGGGGCCCACCGGGATTCCCCGCCCCCCCCCCGGGCCCCGCCGAGCCTGTACATGACAGCAGATCTGGTTTTACTACGTTTTAAAGCCGAGGGGTAAACCAGATGGCGGCAGCCAATCACAGCCAGGGGGGCGTGGCGGGGGGTTTTCCCGTCTAGGGGCGTATCCCAAAAAAGCGAATGAAATGCCACCAATTCACAGTGCAGGGGGTGTTGGGCACGGAATCCACCAGGGGGCGTTTTTACCCCAAAACCCAAAAAAGAAAGCCCGTTTAAGCGAAGCGGTTTCTGCTAAAACCCAAGTGACGGGTAATGCAACCCAATTTCAAAAGTCTTATTTTTACTGTCCCCATAATCTGAGACTGATCTTTTTAAGAAAAACCCTTTAAGCATTACAATACATACAAAAGTTTTTGGTTTTTATTCCACGTTTTGTCAAAATATATTAGGGAGGTTTTGGATTACACCCCCTTTAGTGGTAAACAAATACTTTGCTGTAAATTTAAAACTAGTGAAATTTTTAGGCATAAGTAATTTTTGGGAGGGGGCCGCTTTGTTGGAGGTCGCCCCTAAAAGGGTTATCAGGTGCTTTTCCCAAAAATGGGATTGGCTGGATACCCATCCTGCCTTCCCCAGCTTGGGCAACTACTATTGCCCCTTTTTTGGATATCCCGGGCTGAGGCTTAGTAATTTTTGACGCTTCAGGCGAAGTGGGTGCTCATCTTTCGGGGATATTTTTTTTGTTAAGTTTTCATGTTAAAAATTAAAAAAAATTTTATAATTTTGGGGGATATCCCCTTTTTTTTGTTTTTTTGGTTTTTGGGTAATTCATATTTAATTTTTTTTGAGGGGTATTTTTTCCTTTTATTTTTTTTTGAAAAATTTTTTTTTTTTTTTTTTTCTGCAAGAGGGGTTGTTTTTGCAGGAAAAAGTTGGGCTTTTTTAAAGGTAAAAATTACTGTTTGGGGGGGGGGTGGGACGATTTAAAAGGGAAAAAAAAAAACCAAGGACCCCCCCCAATCCCCCCCCTTTAGGACGCTATTAAAAAAGTATATTTAACACAACAACTGGGCTTCTAAAGAAACCCCATGAAATGGAAATTTTTATTACCGCCCCCCACCCGTTTTTTTAGCCCCTTTTTTGCCCCCACCCCCGACTTGGGGGATTTTTCATTTGAATTTCTCCAGGAAACAGCCCGCTGCTGATCCGTAGGCCTTTTTCCCCGCTCAGAAGAGATGGAAAATTTATACTTTTTAGGCATAACCCTAAACAAAAAAAAAAAAAAGCAAAAAGGTTCCAGTACTTAGTCTAAAATAGCTAAAACCCCCCTCAAGTTCAACATTTTTTTCATATACAAGTCACTGATTTTGACCATGTCCCACTTTCAATGTCGGCCCGGGGTTGCAAACCCCGCTTTGGGGGAAAATTTTAAAGGGGGTTGATTTGGGGCCCGTTGCACTTAAAAAAATTTTCCCCTGGGGGCCGTCATGGGTAAAAAAGGGCAATTTTTCAAGTTGTAGTTTGGGGATTGTTCCGTGCTGCTGGGGGGGAAAGTGTATCGTGAGTGGACAAATGGCGCCATTGTGAAAAAGTGACGGGGAAACTGCAGAGCACCACATGTCACGGATGTCAGAGGAAAAAAAAAGCTGCGGGGGGGGCAAAAAAAATCGGACAGGGAGCAGTTTTCCACCAAAAATGAATAAGGGCAAAAAAAGCGTTTTTTTTAAAATAAATTTTAAATGATTCCCCCTTTTGTGTATGGGGCCCCAACAGACGGGTGTCACTCTGGACCCTTGCTTAAACCCCCTTTTTGGGATGGGGGCCCAGAGCAAAACGGAGGTCATGCACCTCTGCTAACCCTTTTTCTGTGATGGTGCCCCAAAACCGACTGAGGGGCACTGCAAACCCCTTTCTAACCCCACTGTGTAAGGTGCCCCAAAAGGGCTGAGGTCACTGCACCTCTGCTAAACCCCACTGTGTATGGGCCCAGAGCAACGGAGGGCACTGCACCTCTGCCCAAACCCCAAATGGTATGGTGCCCCAACAGACGGGTTCATTGCACCCCTTTTCTAACCCTTTCTGTGTATGGTGCCCAAAAAGACGGATGTCACTGGGACCCCTGCTAAACCCCACTGTGTATGGGGGCCCGAGGCAGCGGATGTCACCGCATTTGCTAACCCCAAATGTGTTTTGGGGCCCTGAAGGGAGACGGGTGCCCCTGAAAACCCCGCTAACCCCACAGTTATGGGACCCCCAGCAAAACAGATGTACTGGGGGCCCCCCTTCTAAACCCCCTGTTTTGGGCCCGGGGGCAGACGGGTGTTCTCGGCACCTCTGTAAACCCTCAGTGTTTTGGGGCCCCGAAGAGGGGGGGATGTCACTGATTTTGCTAACCCTACTGTGTATGGGGCCCGGAGCAGAAGGATGTCACTGCACCTCTTTCTAACCCCCAAAGGTGTATGGGGCCGGAGCAGACCCGGGTGTCACTCAACCCCTGCAAACCCTACAGGTATGGGGCCCGGATGTTAAAACGGGTGTCGGGTGCACCCCCCCTGCTTTAAACCCCTTTTGTTTTGGGGCCCGGAGGAGACGGGTGTCAATGCACCTCTACTAATAAAACCTTTCATGTATGGGGGCCCCCCCCGGAGCAGCGGGGTGTCACTGCACCTCTGCTAACCCCACTGTGTAGGGGGCCCAGAGCAGGGCGGATGTCACTGCCAAACCTTTTAATAACCCCCCACAGTGTATGGGGCCCCGGAGCAGCCCGGGTTTTTACTGCACCTTTGCTTTAACCCTCTGTTTTATGGG
>JAODAL010025146.1:0-59211 GCA_025379985.1 Phyllomedusa bahiana
GTGATTTTGTTGCGGTGGCGGGGGGGGACTGCGGGTACGAATCGAATCCAAGGCGTAGTCAGGAACAGGAAAAATGGGCAGGCGGCAGGGGTTCGGGGCAGAAAGGGGACAGAGGGTCGGGCGGGGGAAAAACAGGCAAGGCAGGAAACGTAGGGGAACGGACGGGTAAAAAAGGAAAGCAATACGGACACAGGGACACTCCAAACCTCCAAAGCACACCAACAATCGGGGCAACAGGTCCCGGGGGGGGATACATTATATAGGCCCAGCCCCCGGGAATAACCAAAATTCCCCGGGACACGGCCCAAAAAAATTTAAACCACCGTCGCGCTGGCGCTAGGGGGCCGATGCGCACGAGGCCGGGACAGACGGGAGGCCGTTCACCCGGATCGGGGCCGGGGTAAGCGAGCCGCTGGGGACGAGGGGGCCGCGGTGACCGCGATGCCCACGGGGGGAAGCCCGGCCCTGCGGCAGGGAAACCGGCCGCGCCGCCATGAAAGGGTTTCAGACAGAGGTATGACCGGAGTGGTTTAGGGTTAGGAGGGGAGGAAAGGGTTAAAAGGGGGTTTGGGGTTTTGTTTTTTTAGTTGGGGAAGAGGGAGTGAAAATTTTTTTGGGGGCGGCAGTGAAGGGCATTTTATAAGCCCTAGCAAAATTTTGTAGGGGGAAAAGTTGAGGAGCTTTGACTTTTCCACGCCGCTCAGCACACCTGGAACACCCTGGAGAAAACGATTGGGGTGTGTCCCAAAGGCGGCGGGGTCTGATTGGTGGGGGTGTGTGAGGGGTCCCAACACGTCCAGGGGGGTTTTTGAGATTTTCATTGTAACGTTTAACAGCCTGGTCGGGAAAGGAGAGGGGGGAAATTTGGGGGGCAGTGGGAGTATGGGTTGTGAGTTCCTGAGTTTAAGGGAGCGGTATTTCTGAATGGATGAGGGGGGTTTGTCCAGAGAAGGGGGGAAATTTAGTGAAAATAAAGGGAGAAAAGTTTGGGGCAAGAGAGCATAAGAGAATTATGAAGTTAAATGAGGAAAGATGAAGAAACCAGATCCAAGATTTTCCATCCTTGGGGTTTTGGGGAGTCGTAAAAAGCAAAGGGGCCCGAGAGGGGAAAATAAAAAAACTGTGAGGCAAAAGGGAGACAGGGGTCAAAAAAGGGATTTTGAAATCACCCATGATGGGGTTGGGCATTTCAGAAGAGAGGAATGTGGGAGCCGGCGGAAAAAAGATTCAGAAACGGGGGGGAGAGCCGGGGGGTCTGTAGACAACTTGACTCTGATGGAAAATGGCTGAAAGGTCTAGGGTGTGGACCTCAAAGGAGGGAAAAATGAGGGAGGGGCAGGGGGAAACCTGTAATTGCAGTGTGGAAGAGAAGTATGCCAACTCCTCCCCCCGGGGGCCTGTTTTCAGGTCTGGGAGTGTGGGTAAAGGTACCCACCGGGGCCCCCCCCATGGTTTTGGGGGAGCGGTTTTTAAAAAAAAGGATCGGTTTTTTCCCCCCCCCCTTCCCCCCCCCCCCCCCCCTCCCCCCCCCCCCAATATTGAGCTGGAGGGTTTGGGGTGGTTGAAAAGGGAAAAAAAGCGTGTGGGTGAGTACATAGGGAGGAAGGGAGGGACTATGTGGATAAAATTTTCTGAGGGGAAATAGGGTGGGAAGATAGGAGGGAGATGGCTTTCAAGGGAGATATTAAAAGCAACAGGAAATAAGGAGTATGCAAAGATGCCAAATTACAAAAAAGCGAGAGTCCCCCCTTCCCCTTTGTCACTTAGGCTCAAATCAGGGATAAACTGAGGATTGCCCCCTTTTAAATTGCCCTTAGAAATTCGGGACTGAAATTTGGCCCCCAAACTCGGGGCCACAACCCCGCCCCAAATTTTAAATCAACTAGATGAGTTCAAAATGACATTAGGGCCTTCAGGTGGAAAGGGTGGGGCTACAAATACTCTGCACAGAGCAGAAACTTAAGGGGGATCTGGGATTGATGGGTAACAAAAAAACACAGGATAAATTTGGAAGACAGAGCTGGGCGAAAATTTAGACAAAAATGTACCCTTTAAAATAAGCAGAGAAGCGACATATAATGCAGTGGGATGGGGGGCTTGCGTTCCACAAAGACGTCCCCTTTAAACAAGCGAGACACAGACATATAAATGGGGGGGATGGCTGGGGACTTGCTGTTTCCCCAACAGGGCATACCATTTAAACTAAGCGAGACAGCTAGACATATAATGCGGTGGTGGCTGGGACTTGCGTTCCCCAAAGGACGTACCTTGGGAAAAATGAAGAAAGGCGTAGCAATATATTTCGGGCTCCAAAAGTCGCGTTTTAAATTTAGGGAAATTTGAGGATTGCCACTTTTAAATTTTTCCCCTTGAAATTTGGGCCCTGAAATTTGGCCCCCAACCTCGGCCCCAAACCCACCTTTCAACTTATACTCAACTATTGGGGGGGTTCAAAAAAGACTTAGGGCCCTTTAGGGGTCGAATGGGTGGGGCACAAATACTTCCACAGAGCAAAATTCAAGGGGGTTCTGGGATTTTTGGGGTATACAAATAAACACGGATAAATTTGGAGACAAGGGGCGAAAATATCTAGACAAAAAATTACCTTTTTAAAATAAGCAGAGACATTGCTTAATGCGGTGGGGTGGCGGGACTTGGGTTTTTCCCCAAAGGACGTACCCTTTTAAAAAAAGCAGAGACATAGACAATATGCGTTGGTTGGGTGGGTTTGCTGTTCCACAACAGGCTACCATTTTTTAAAATAACAAGACAGCTAACATAAAAGGGGTGGGATCCTGGGGCTTTCTGTTCCACGACAGACGTACCTGTGAAGAAATGAAGAGAGGCGTGTCAGATATATTACACTCCAAATCTGGTTAATAAATTCAGGGATAATTCTGAGGATTCCACTTTAAATTGCCACTTTGAAATTTTGGCACGTGAAATTTGCCCCCAGACCTCGGTCCCAGACCACAGCTCTGCAACTTTTACCAACTAGATGAGTTTCAAAAAGGCATTTTGGGGTTCGGGGGTCGTAAACGGTGGGAAATACAAATAGCTCTGCACAGAGCAAAACTTCAAGGGAGTATCTGGGATTGATGGCTAAACAAATAACCCAGGATAAATTTTGGAAGACAGAGCTGGGCAAAAAAATCTAACAAAAAGTACCATTAAACTAAGCAGAACAGCTAGACATATAATGCGGGGGGATGGCTGGGATTGCTGTTCCACAACAGGACGTCCCCATTTAAACAAGCAGACAGCAACATATAATGTGGGGGGATGGCGGGGCTTGCGTTCCACAGAAGGATCCTTTTTAAACTAACAGAGACGCTAACAATAATGCGGGGGGATGGCGGGGGACTTGCTTTTCCAGACGGACGTCCATTTAAACTAAGCAAGACAGCTAACATTAATGCGGTGGGATGGTGGGCTTTCTTTTCCCACAGACAGGACGTCCCATTAAATAAGCAAACACTGACATATAATGCGGGGGGGAGGTGGGACTCTTGTTCCACAGACAGGACGTCCCATTTAAACTAACAGGCACTAACAAAATGCGGTGGGAGGGGCTGGAACTTGCGCCCAGACGGACGTACCTTGAAGAAATGAAGGAGCGTAGTCGATGTATTACGGACCCCAAATCTGTTTTTAAAAAAATTTAGGGATAATTCTGAGGTTTTGCCACTTCTAAATTGCCACTTAGAAATTTGGCACAAATTTGGCCCCCAGACCTCGGTCCAAACCCAAGCTCTGCAATTATCTCAACTGATGAGAAAAAGAATTGATATGGAATTTAATAAAATTAAAAAAAAAAATTTTAAAAAACTAAAATTTTATTATCTATCAGATTAAAACCCAGGGAACCCCACCCCCACTCATAGAAACAGTTTAAATTTTGTACCTGATTCTGGACTTGATTCATGGTCCACAGTCCCAAGAAAGAGGAAGCAGCAAAGAATTGTGGATGAAGCACAATGTTATAAAATGAAAAAAAGGGTCCCAAGCACAGACTTAAATGCGTACCCAATTATTCATTCTATACCCAATAATATGCCCTGTTGTATCCAAATAATGATCCATACTGTATCCAACAAAAATTGTAATATAAACCATATAACAACCCATTTCCTATATATATGTGTAAAATATTTTATATATATTTATTATATATATATATATATTTTTTTATATATATAAAAATTTTACTTTAAAAAGTATATTACACACAAATATAGGGCATAGTGTGTTATAGATCTCTTTATAATTGGGGCAGGTTTTTTAAAAATAATTTTTTTCCTTTAAATTCCAACACATTATCTCCCTGCTTCCCCTTCTTTGAGCTCTGATAGCACAGTGGTAAAAGGATTTCTTGATATTCACTGTTTCAGGTTGGCCCTTGTCTGAGAATTGTAAATATTATCAACAATAACCTGATAAGTATGAAAAACCCCTCTTAACTTGCAGTGCAGAGAAAGATCACCCTATTTTCCTTTCATGTATTGCTTGTGATCTAGTATAATTTTTTCTCTTCCTGTAGAGAGAACAATATAGTAAACATTATGTCATTAGCTACTATTTGTAATGAGACTATATAGAAATAAGTAGCAGCTGAAGTAAAGTGAGTCAGCTCTGCCATTCACAAGTTTTATCTTACCAGCCATGTTTTGTCATCATGGATTTTGTTATAAAGAATATTTTCCTGCACTAAATTTCCTGTTTCTGGATGTACTACTCATTTACAGTATTGGATATGTTGAATCATGAGGGGAGTGTCCAGCCCTTCAGTGAGTCTGTATCCACACTCTAAGTATTTGTTAAGAAATTCTGCTGCCTGAACCCAGAATTTGTATCCATTTGAACTATTCTGACAGAATATTGTGGAACCCCTAAGCAGTGCTTATAATTATTGGCATATATGAAGGTCCACTAGCCTTTGAACATAGCCAGTTCAATAGACAATAGCAACCAATTTATTTGAATGAATCTTTATATCAAAGCCGCTCAGCTTCCTTAGGCCTCATTCACACAACGGTTTTGGCCGCGGGTTTCGCCGCGGCCGAAACCTCGTCGGACCGCGCTTCAAACTCGCGTCTCCCGACGCGGGTTTGCGGCGCGGGTGGTGGGCGTGTTCTCGGCACGGGAGGGGCGTGGTTTTGGCCGCGGCTTGCGCCGAGAGTTTCCCACCCAAGCAAAAATTAAAAAAGAAAGAGGGAAAAAAGGGGGGCGTGGCCGGGGGCCCCAAAGTGCCCCCAAACCCCGCGGGGGGACACCGTGGGTTTGCCCGGCCGGGCACAGCGCTGCCCGCACAAAAAAAACCCCCTGCCCGGGGAATTGGCGGAGATTTTTCTTCACCCGCAGGGGGCCGGGCCCAAAACCCCCGGGGGGCTTTGTGAAAAATTAAGTGGTTTCCCATGGGAAAACCCCATGTTAAAAAAAAACTAGACGCGTTTTGGCCCGGGGAAAACCCCGGTTCGGAAACCCGCGGCCAAAAAACCGGGGCCCCAAAAACCCGTCATGTAAAGGGGGCCCCTTACTTTTCCCAGGCTAACAATCATGGTTTGGGAGGGTTGGGAAACTTTCCTTATCCCCTCAGAGGGGAAATGAGCTTTCCCAACCAAGGAAATTGTTTGTGAAATTTGCGGGAAAACCTTATAAGGGCCTATATTTTTTAAAATATAAAGTAAAGATTCACCCCAAAAAAAATTTTTGGTTGCAATTATTATTGTTTTTGCCTTTTGGGAACCCATCTGCCCTTACAACGATTTTTTGGGTTGTTGTAGGGAAAAACCCATGTTTTTTCCCAATAAAATTATTGGTATTTGGGGAAAATGGGTAACTGGGGGTAGCGCCCCAAAGGACTTCCCTGTAGCCCGGGGCCCAAAAAAAAAGAGTTTAAAAAAAAGTTTAAAGGGGCCTTCAAAAAAGCTTGGAAAAAAAAAAACTTGGGAGAAAAAGAGTGGAAAGTAACTTGGGTTTTCCCTTTGGGGGGATATTGAAAGCCCCTCTAAGAAGAGGTGAAAGGGCAAAAAACCCACGGTAGGTTACACCTGGGCCTCCCATCGCAATTTTAAAGAGCAGATGGGCTTTCTGCATTATTTCTTCTTTCAGTGAATAATAATGGATGTGACATTTTATATTGTTTAAAAAAATTTGTTCAAGGTCTGAGCTTGTAGATAAAAGTACTTTTATTTTTGAATCAAATGAAAATGCCCTGGACCAATAATCTTTTAAAAAATCCCGGGTTTAGGTGGTAAGAAAAAACACAGTAGGGGTTTTTGCCTGGGAAACCTAAAAAAAATTTTAAATTACATTTAATATTTTTAAAAAAAAGGGGGATACCCAGCATTTAAAAAATTTAAAAAAATATAAAAGTAAAAAGAAAGTTTTCTTTTTTCCCCCAACAGTCTAAAAGGGAAGGGGTCTTCTTTATATAAAAAAACAAACAAAAAAAAACACTTTCTTTTCAGTTATATCTTTTTGGAGTGTTTGCAACCCCTTTGTTTTTAATTTTTAAATACCATTTTTTTTTTTGTTCCCCTTGGGTTTTTGATTCTATTTTTCCTTTGGTGGGCAGGGGTCAAAAAAGGGTTTTAAAGTAGGTTGCCCAAAATTTTATCTGGAAGGTGTGTGGGGACCTGATTTTAAATGTTCAATCATTAGAAAACAAAAATAGAAACTAAATTATCCAATTTTAGCTAAGGTTTATAAGCAGAAATATAATAAATGATCAGGTAAATGATTTAGCAAAAAATTAAATTTAAAAAGGAAATATTGCACCCCAGTCTGAAAGGGGAACTTATGAGAATAATGAATTTTTATAAAAAAACCAAAACCTGGTGGCCATTGTACAGAGCCCATAAAAAGTTTAAAACCTCACCTGGATTTTATCATTTGTACTAAACAGATTAAACCCCTTTGCCTGAAAAATACAGAAAAAGGCACTGTTTCTTTTTAAAAAAAAAAAATATTTTTATATTCTTGTGTATTTTTAGTAAAAAGTATTTATTTTCTTCCCAATCGGGAAAGAAGTTTGTGATAAAGAAAACCCCTTTTTTTCCTAGGATTATCACTTTTTGATACTTAGAGGCCATTTATATAATAATTTTATACGTTTAGTGTGTCTAAAACTTTCCCTACAAACAGGGACAAAATATGCTTTTTAAATGTTACAAGTTTGGTTTCTATGCAAATTACTTTTTATTTTTTGCTTTTTAAATCCCATAAATAAAAAAAAAAAAACTCGCCCTAAAAAAAAACAAGCTGTCATACAGCTATATTGGCGGAAATATAGAAAGCTAAGGGCTTTTTCCGGGTAAAGGTAAAAAAAATAAAGGCATGTTTTTTGGTTAAAAATACTGCAGGGGTTTGGAAATGGGTAGGGAAACCCCCTGTGATTTTTAAAAACCATCCCTTTTGGAGGAAGGACGGGGTGGGCAAAAAAAGATTTAAAAAATTCAAATTATTAATCGGGGAAATTCCCAAAAATGTGTCCCGCAGCCTTTGTTCTCCCAAAAAATACTTGTTTATAAACCCCGGGTTTCTTGTAGCTCAGTTTTCCCCCAAAACCCCAAGTCCCCTCCGCCCCCCCCAAAAATGGTTTTCATGTTTAAAGGTTTCCCACAAAAAATTTCACTGACAATAATTCACCTTTTCAAAAATTTTTTAAAATGGCCCTGTGAAATTGCAAAAGGAAAGCCAGAAAAAAAAACCGGGTTGGTGGGGGGTGGGGGATTGGATTGGGGGAAACCCCTTTTTGTAGTTTGAAATTTTGCTGAAATTTTAGGACGTAAAACAGTTTTGTGTACATCCATACTTACTGTATCCTTATTTTTTTTACGGGCTTAATAAAAACAGTGTAAAGATTTTTAATTTACTGGATTTTTCTGGATTTTCCCCAACATTTTTATGCTGATCCTTTCTGTTTCTCCCCCTTCCCCTTTAAAAAATTGGGAAAAGTAGTTGTCAGCGGTCATAAAATTTGATCCCAAATTTCCCAAAAAATTTCCTATGGCCCATACAGTAAATGTATCAGGTTTGCCCTGATGGTTTTAAAGGGGTATCCCCAAAACATAACAAACGGCCCGTTTTTTTTCGGCATTTTAGGTTTTCAAAAAACCTTTTTGAAAACCCCAAATATTTTTGAATCCCCATAGATTTAAAATTGGGAAAAAAGGCCCCCTGAGTTTAAAAGGGGTTGTTTTTTTCAGCTTGCTTTCAGGCGCCGGCATATTTAGGGATTTGTTGCTATATTCGCCGGCGTTTTGAGTTTTTGTTTTTGGTTTTCCCCCTAAAATTTCAATTGTAAAAAAGTAACATCAAAAAACGGGGAACGGGACCGCGGTTTTTTGCAAATCCCATTTACAAAAAAAAACAGGGTTTTCCGGGGGTTTTTTTTCCCTTTTTGTGTGTGGATTTACCCTTTAAGGGGAGTTTTCCTATTTTCACTTTCCGCTCCCAGCTTGAGTCTGTGTGAACTTTAGGGAAAAAGGGAAAAGACTGAAACTTGCCCATTTTTCATTTCCCCTCTATGGGATTTTCCGGACAGCTAGATTTCTTTTTTGTTGACCTTACCATTAAATACTTGCCAAGTGTGTTGAAATTTTCCATTGAAACCATAACCAAATGTTTGAACAAAACATAATTTTTCAAAGGAGGCTGCATTTATGTGAATTTTTTTTAATGTGATCTTACCATAACACACCTCCTATGATAATTATAAAACCAGCTCCTGGGGCCCCAGAAAAATAAAAAAAAATTGTACTCATCTTCCTCTGGTCCCCATTTTGTCACTTCTGAAAGGGGCTCCTTTCCAAGCCACTAATTGGGCTGCACGGGGCCCCATCCCCCTAATTTTAAATCACCGTTCGGAAATAAACAGATTAAAAAAGGGGAAAAAAGAAGAGGCCCCTGATGGGGTGGGGCCCGGGGAAAAATTTACAGAAAAGAAAAAAAAAAGACTGGGGGGATGCAAACGCTGGGAAAAAAGGGGGGAGGAGTATAAGTGTTTTTATTTTACTGAGGCCCCAGGAAAGGTGGTATGATTTTTTTTGGGGGGTAGGGGCAAACCCTTTAAAAATTTAAAAGGGGGAAAAACCCCATCAAAATTTTACCTATAATTTTGTATTGGTAAATAACATACAAACCAAACAAACAAATCCAAAACAAAAAAGTCTGAGAAAATGGTAAAAAATACATTTTTATTCAGAAAAGAATCATTACAAAATCAGATACACTTAGGGTGATATGTAGGAACAGGGCTGTGTAGACCTGTTCTATCGATGTATGAACACTCGCACCCTAAACTTTGGCACAATAAGCTCCTACATGATACTTTTTATCCGCCAAAGATTAGGGATTTTAATGGGGGCGTTTGCACCCCCATTTTTAGAATTAGGGCATATTTAAGATTCTTTGACGCCCCAAAAATTAGGGCAAAAAAGTTGAAAGCCAGGGCCCAAATTAAAAAGGGTTGCCTGGCCTTAAAATTTTTGGTAGAGGGGGCCCCACTGCGCCTTTATGTTTGACCTGCAGAAGAACAGGTTCTTTCATTCCCGGGGCATTTTTACACTGCCTTAAAAAATATTTAGAAAAAAAATGTTTATCAGTGCCAAAAGTTCATTTAAAAATCGCCCTTAGGAGTTAAAAACTTTAGGATAGAAAAAATCAACCCAAAACTTTGGGAAAAAAACACGATAAAAAAATATGGTCCCTTTAAATTTAAAAAAAATCCCCGCAATTTTATTAAAAGTATAAAACCCTTAAAATACATTTAAATATCAAAGATTGACAAGAAATTCTCACCAAATGTCAGTAACAACACATCCAATTCAACTCAGGCAGAGAAATCAAACCATAGATATCAATAGTAAATTAAATTATGTGTAATAATGGGGAAGTGAAGGGGGGGAAAAAGTAAATTTTTTAAAAAAACGGTTTAAAGGATTTTTTAGTACTTTTTACAAAAACTTTGTTGGTTTAAGAAGATGGGCTCATGTATGGAGAAAATTTGTCGCCTGCGTTTCTCAGGTGGGATTTTTTGGGCCCCCTTTTTCCACACAAAGGGAAATTTTTAAAATTTCCCGAAGGGTTCAAAAAGGGTTTGAAAAATATGAACTCCGAGCTTTATTCCCTTTCCCTAGATTTTCTATTGGGTTCAGCTCGGTGATTTGGCCCGGGGGCCCTTCTGCCCGTTTATTTTCTTTCTCTGAAACCAGTTTTAGTTTTTCCCTGGCTGTGTGTTTAAAGGGTTTTTTGGGCCCTTTCTTTAAAATGTCCACCCTGTTTTATCTTCTTTTATTTCCCGGGGAGATGACAGTTTGATTTTTATCAATAATGTTTTCGGTTCATTTTCCATTTATCCCTTTCCCTTTAGTTATATGAAGTTGGGAAAATTTCCGTATACTGAAAAAAAAGCCCCCCACCCTGGGTTTTTGTCACCCCCAAAAATTCACTGTGGGTGTTTTTTGGGGGGTTTTATCAAAAAAAATTTTTTGGGCCCCTAAACTTTGGGGTATATTTTTTGGGGATCCAGAGAGTTCAAATTTTTGGGCTATTCCCACAAGGGGGTTTTAAATATTTGGGAATTAACCCGGCTTATCAAAAATTTTTTGGGTTTTAGCAAAAATTAAAAAGTGCTTGAACGTGCTTTTTTTTCAGTAATGGGGGTCTTGCATGGTCAGCCTGCATTTCAGGCCCCCCGGGAAATTTTAGGTTTCTTTTTAAAAGTTTTTACCCCGTGATTCCAAAGGGCTTTCTGTACAGTTTTGAGTAATTTTTTTGCCCTTAAAAAAGTTGCACAAATTTTGGGTCAAATCTGGGAAAGGTGAAAAAAACCTTTTGATTTTTTTTTTGGTTTTGGGACAAATTTTACCCCCACTTTTATTGCAAAAAAAGGGGGTTGGGGGTGGCTTAGGGTGGAGGGATATGGCCTCCCGGGGTTTTCCAAAAAAACTTAGTTAAAATTTTTTTAATTTAAAATTAAACCAGAAATGTATGCCAGTTAATAGCTGATGAGGGTTTGATTTTGAGCCCCCTGGCAACAAAAGATTCCTCAAAAGTACTTGAGAGCTGTGCACCAATGAACTCATTTGGTGCATCTTTACTCTGAGGTTCCTTAAAAATTTTTGGGTTGGGATTGAAACACCACCCCATGGGAACTGGGTTGGGGGGATTACGGGAATGGGAAAAACCAAAAAACAGTTGTCTACCCCAGAGGCCGGGGGGGTGTCGCCCCATGTTTGCAGTGGGGTGATTAATTGTTTTTTTTTCAACTTTGAAAAAGGGTTAAAATTTTGCCCTGCTGTTGTGGAAAATAGCTAAAATTTTTTCTTTTACTAACCGCAAGGATAAAGGCTGTGAACATTGCATCTGCCCAAAAAATTATTTTTCAACATCTTTGGGTTTAATGTGCTAACTGGCCACCTTGAAAACCAAAACAGGTTGGTTTTGCAACCATGGGAAAAAAGAAAGCAAGCTGGGAGGTGCAAAAAAAAAGGCCCCTTTTATTTTGGGAAAAACATACAAATTTTTTAAAAACATGTTTTTGGGGTAAACCCCCTTTTAAATGATAAAAAATTTTATTTAAAGGGGAAAAATCATTCCTTCCCACTGGGAATTTTGTGGGGGTGGTTACCCCTACAGGGAAATGGGTGGCCTCCCCGATACCAAAAAATTTTTGCAGATAATTATCTACTGGGTGTGTGTGCTAGTTGGTCAGCAGGCCAATAATTGTATACTATAGCCATCCACTAGCCTCCCCAAGCAAAGCATCACATGATATAAAGTAGTTTGACACTGGGTTCGGGAAGGGTGGTGGGCAACTATACTATAGAAACAACTGCCTCACCACGGATAATTATCTGCTGGACATGCATACTTGTCAGGACGCCATCTTTTCTAGTGTAGCCATTGACTACCCTCCCTAAATGTAGTGTCACACTACTTTGTATAGTGTGACGTTTTGTTCAGGAAGGGTGGTGGGCATGCATACTAATCAGGAGGCCATGGCTTCTGTAGTGTACCCTCCACAGACTGTAGTAGGAAGGGATATACAATAAAAGTATACATAATGTGAAAATACACAATCTTTTATACATATAAATTCAATAAAGTTTATGAACACTATTTAGGCCATAGTGAGCTCAATGAACTGAATAGAAAAACATTAACTGGGCGGCTCCTTTAATGACATCTGTTTAACAAATACATTATGATAAAGCTCACAATGTATCCGTTAAACAGATCCCATGTTTTTCCAACATATACAATAAAAGAAGGCTATAAACACAACATGAATATAGCCTTTTAGCTGCAGGGATGGCTAATCCCGCTCTAGAGTGAGTATAGGAATGCTGCACAATAGATATCAGATTCCAGGGCCTCTATGAAAATGACTGAAGGGGGAATGGTAGAGTAATGTGATATAAGACTTCACTAATGGCCACATGTTTGAAAACCAATCAGAGTGCCCCTTTCATTTCATATAGTGCTCTGAAAAAATGAAAGGAGAGCTCTGATTGATTGCTATGGGCAACACAGAAAGTCTTAGACCTAGACAGTTTTCATACATGTTCCCCTTAGTTTTTTACAGTATATAGAGGCTTCAAAATCTGACCACAAACAGTGTGCTGATATTGTAGTTCAGCTGCTTTTACATCAATAGAGCTGAACTGCTGCCCCAGAAACAGCGCATGGTCAGATGTGGCGCTGCTCTCTTTTACACAGTTAGGACTTCATGTTTGTGGTTTATAATATGCAGTGAGGACTCTAAGCTCCGCTATCAGAGATTATTCCCATTAGGCTATGTTCACACGGGTTAACTGCGGGGCGTAATTACGCCCCGCAGTTACGCCGTGTAGCCGGGGGCGGGGCGGAGCAGGGGAGTGAGCGGGGGGCCGGCACCTCGCCGGCCCATAGACAATCACTGCTAGCGGCGCGTATACGCCACTAGAAAGTGACATGTCAATTATCTCCCCCCTCGGCGAATACGCCGAGCAGGGGGGGAGGAGACGTAATCCATTGTTCTCTATGAGAACTGGGGATTACCGTAATGAATGGGCCGTTTTCAGACCGTAATTTACGCACCTCGGCGCGTAATTACGGACCGAAATATGACCCATTTTTAAGCCGTGTGAACATGGCCTTAGGGTATGTTCACATGTATTGCGCTGCAATACCCCCGAAATGTGCGCCGCAATTACGGTAATTCATAGCTCTCATAGAGAGCTATGTATTACGTCCCTCTTCCCTAATGTGTATTGAACGCCGGGAGAGAGAAGTGACATGTCACTCATTCCCGGCGATAATAGAATGGGGCTGCCCCCTACGTTTTAGAAGCATACACTGGCCAGCGCGTACTTGTAAAACATCCGGCGTATTGCGGCCTGTGCAATACGGGCCGCAATATGCTGTGTGAACATAGCCTTATTCTCATTCCTGTCACTTTCAACCCAGAACTGACAATTTTCTCTCAGCAGTAGGAAAAGCTAAAATGATCCTGGCACTTGGAGCAGAGCTCAGCTCTTCACCTGCAAGGACTATATTACAATAACATTTTTTAAAGACAACCATGCTTTCTCATAAAGGGACAATTTAAGGTTATTTGATCCCGATTTTGCCCCCTAGATATAGAACGTTCTCCGATTGGATTGTTATTAAGATCCAGGTGCTGAACAAGCTCTTGGAGCTCCATGAAAACAATACACAGGCTCATAGGTGGAGAACTAGAAAATTCTAAATAAATCCTGACGCCACTTGTGATGAAAACCTTTCTGACATTGGACATACAGTGTGGAAAAAAAGTATTTAGTCAGCCACCAATTGTGCAAGGTCTCCCACTTAAACAGATGAGAGAGGGGCCTGTAATTGGACATCAAGGTCGACCTCAATATGAGAGATAAAATGTTAAAACAAATCCCAAAAATCACGTTATCTGATTTGGAAAGAATTTATTTGCAAATTATGGTGGAAAATAAGTATTTGATCACTTACAAAAAAAGAAAAGAGTTTGGCTCTCCCCCGGGGAACCCGTAATTTCTTTTTTAAAACCCCCTTTTTCCCCCCCCCGGAGCCAGTTTTGGCCTCTCGGGAAAGACCCCAAAATTTTTTTAAAAAATTCTGTCATTTTGGTCACTTTATGTCAGTTAATTTTTTGGGAAAATTTAAAAACCTATCCATTTGTTTTCAGAGTTTGGGTTTTTCTGGGAAAACCCAATTGGGTGTTTTTAAAAGATAGAAAGAAAAATTTTGGGTCCAAAAAAATGTTGTTTATTTGTGAAAAAATATCAAATTATCAGGGGAAAAAATTTAAAAAAAATTTTCCAAAATTTAAAAACTTAAAAAAATTTTTCCCATGAAAGGGGACAGATGGTTATTCCACTAAAAAATGGGCTTATAATTTTCATTCTCCCTTTAAAATGTCTGTGTAGTTTGGAATCTTTTTTTTTAAATGTCTTTTTTTTTTTTTTGCCCATTAGGGGGCTTAAAAATTTAGTATTTAAATTTTAAAAATTTTAAAGGAAAATTTGCAATATAAAAATTTTTTTGGGGGACCAGTCCAGTTCAAACGTGACTTTGATTGCCCTGTATTTTAGATACCCCAATAAATGACCTATTTTTAAAAAAAATTTACCCCTTTAAAAAGTATTAAAACCCGCTTTTGGGGAAGTTTTTTTTAACCCATTAGGTTTTTTTCCCGGGGGAAATTAAAAGGGCAAAGTGGAAGGGGAAATTTAAAAAATTTAAATTTTTTTGGGCAGTTTTTAAAAATTTTTTTTAATTATTGACAAAATACGGTAAATGTGTTCGGGTTTAAATTTGGCAATTTAAAAAAATTTGGATTCCCCAGTTTCTGCGTTTTCAGTGATATTCTTTTGGGGGCCCCTTGTGAAATTTTTTTGGGAAAAAACAAAAAGCCCCAAAATTAGGAAAAGGGAAACCTCCCTGGGACTCTGGGGCTTTTTTTCATTAGGGATTTTTTTTGGGGCCTTTTAAATTTTTTTGGGGGGGACACCCAAAGGGTTTTCCAAAACTCAATAAATCCCCCAAAAAAAGGGGACCCCATAGGGGAAACTTCCCCCCTTGGGGAATTTTTTCCCGGGGTCTTTTTGGAGTATATCAAAACCCCAAAAAGGCGTTTCAAAAATTTTTTTTTAGCTTTCGGCTTAAAAATAAAAAAAATATTATTTTTTACAATAATCTGAAAATTTTTGCTAAAAAAATGTTTAATTTTTAAAAAAGGGAAAATTTTGGAAAAAAAAGCCCAAAAAAATTGTTTTTTACCCCAATTTTTTTCCCAAAGTTCGGAAAAACCCTACTTTGTGGGTGTTAAACGGGCGTTTGGGGCTTGGCAGGGGGGTACAAGGGGGGGGAACGTTTATTTGGTTTTTTGGCGCAAGTTATTGGGGGGGCCAAAGTGCTTTTTTAAAAAAAGCCCCAAAGTACTGGGAAAAGGTAAAAACCTTTCCCAGAAGTTTCCCATTTTGGTTTTCCAAACCCCCCTCAGGGATTCATCAAAAGGGTTTGTATTTTGAAATTTTTGGGTGTACGGGGTTTTCCCCGCCCGTTTTTTTTTTTTAAGCTTTTGGGGGCCAAAGGAAAATTGGGGGGGGGAAAAAGCGGGGCCCGCCTTTGGGTTTTTTGGGTTCATTTTTAAGTATTCGCCATACGGAAAAAAAATGACGGGATATCTTTACTATGGGGGTCGGTCCCAATTACAATAATAAAAAATTTTTATTTTGTTTTTTATTTTTTATTACTTTTAAAAAAAAAAGCGAGTTTTAAAAAAAGTTGCTTTTTTTTATTTTTGTCCTATTTGACACCCAAAAAGTTTTCCCTTAAATTTTTTTGCATATGGGGTTTGTTTGTGGGCTTTTTTTTTACGAGATGAGTTGTGTTTTTTTTGGTTTCCCTTTTACGGGGGGCATTTTGAGGCTTTGACCCCTTTTTTATTAAGGTTTTTTGTGGGGCATTTTGTACAAAATACAGAAATCCTGGTAGTGTTTTTTATTTTTTTTTTTTTACAGGGGTTTAAAAGGGTGGGGTATAAAGGGAAATGTTTTTTTAAATCAGCGGGTTGATACGTTTAAACAGCAAAAACCACATTTGTATTTTTTTTTTAATGTTTTACTGCTTTTAAAACAATTTTAAAAACACTTTTTTTTTGGGAAAAAAAAAAAAACCCGTTTTGCATCGCCGCAGTTGAGAGCCATAAACTTTTTTTTTTTTCCCTTATTTTTGGGCTGTTTAGGGATTTTTTTTTTTTGGGGAAATAAAGTTAAACTTTTTTTATTGGTTTTCTTTTTTTGGGGGGGACAAGACTTTAGTTTCCGTTTTTAAAAACCCTTTTTTTTGGAAAGGCAGGGTAAAAGAAAAAAATGAAAAATTTGCGGGTGTTTTTTATTTTTTAAATTTAGGGTTCCCACCGTTTTGCAGCACCCGGTGAAAAAGTTAGTTTTACTCTGTGGGTTGGGAGCGATTACAGTGATACCCAATTTATGTAGTTTCTTTATTTGAAAGCAAATTTTTTTTTTAAAAAAAAGGGGGTTTTAAATTGTTTTAAAAACAAAAATTTATGCATGGGCTATTTTAAAATACCCAAAAACTTTTTTTTTTTTTTCCGTATACAAGCTGTTTAAGGACTTTTTTTTTTGGGGGATGAATGCCTTTTTAAATTTTTTGGCATACTTTGATGTTGATAGGGATTTTTTGTTTGACTTTTTACCCCCTTTTTTTGGGGTGCAGGATGAAAAAAAATGAAAATTTGGGGGCTGTTTTTTGGGGGTTTTTTTTTTTACAGCTTTTCACTGTAGGGGGTTAATTAACATGATAGATTTATAGGGTGGGTCGTTATGCTCGTGGCGATCCCCAAAAATAGGGGTACTTTATTTATTTTTGATCTTTTTGGGGGCGATTGGCGTTTTTTAAAAAGGGGGAAAAAGGGGGAAAGTACGTGTTTTTATTTTTTTTTTTTTTTTGGGTTTTACTTTTTTTTACCCTTTTTTTTTAAATTTTTCACACGTTTACACCCTTTCCCCCGGGGGGAAAAAGCATGAACGATTGTCGATCGGGTTTATGCAATTTTTGGGGATCAGCTTTCAGGTTATACTTTATGCTGGGTTTCCCTGACAAAAAGTTTGTCCGCTGCCCAAATGAAATTTTGGGGCCCTTTGGGTGTCCCCCTGAAAAACCGGGGGTTTTGTTTATTCCGCATCCGGGCTGGGCTGGTTTGGAGGGGGCGGTACCGGGCTGGCGCCGTTTTTCTGCGCCGGGATCGGCGGGCGCAGGGGGCTCACTCCTCCCGCCCAGCTGGGATGTCGCGACCCACGATTTTTTTCGCGGGAAAATCGGGGGGTTAATCCCCGCCCGGGGGGAGCTTTACTCCCGGGCCCTGGGGGGTGCGGGGATGGGTTTCCAGGGTTTAATTTTACGGGGCCGGGGGTTTTCCCTTTCCCCGATCTTGCGGCTCCGCCTTGGGGAGGCGCAGATCGCCTTGGGCGTACTTTATCGGCAATTTGGGGAAAAACCCCACCCAAACATTGCCGTTTGAGTAGGGGCAAAATGTCGGTAAGGGGTTAAAAAAGGGTCCCCTGTTCCCCTAATTTTCCTTTAGTTTAAAGGGGAACCGGGTTTTAAGTTATTTAGATAAAAGACAAAACTTTTCCACAACCCCAAAAAGTTCCCCTCCAAAATCCCTATGGTTAAGACCAAAGGGGCTGTCGAAAAGGGCATCAGAAAAAAAAATTGTTTTTCCCCGCACAGGCGGGGGAAAAAGATCTGCAATAGGGGAAAACAGCTTGGTGTGAAGAAATTTTAAAAATGGGAGCAATAATTAGGGAAAAAGGAAAGACATTACAAGACCTTTTGTTTAAATTTTCCCCTTTTTTCTGGAGCTCCCCCACAAGGGCCTCACCCCGTGGGGTTTAAAATTTTTCACCAAAAACGGTGAGCAAAAAACCCCAGGGAACCCCCAAAGGGGGGCCTAGTGAATGACATGCATTGAGCTGGGACCCCAAAACAACAAAAGGGTACCATCAGGGAAACACTTACGCCACCCGGGAATCAGAACTGCAGGGCCCGACATGTCCCCTGCTTAAACCAGTTTCCCTTTCTTGTTTGGAAAAAATAAATCGGCGTGTTTGGAGGAGAGGGGAATGCTGAGTTTTCATCCAAAGAACCCATACCTTACTTGAAGCATGGGGGGGAAAAATTGCTCTGGGGGGGGGTTTTTTTGCAAATTTGGCCAGTAAAAATTTATCCGGGTTTTCATGAAAGAATGAATTTTGGGCCCTGTATCGTTTGGGTTTTTTAAACGCAAAAACCCCCTTCCATCAGAAAGGGCATTGGAAAAAGGGAAAAGTGGTGGGTTTTTTCAGCCATGACAATTGGTTCCCCAAAACCCCACACAAGGGCAGCGAAAAGGGGGGCTTTGTAAGGAAATTTCAAAATTTCCCGGGGGGGCCTAGACAGTTACAGATCCAACCCATAGAAAACCCCAGAGGGGTTGGAAAAAACCCCGGTTTTCCCCGGGACAAACCCCAAAAACATTCCTGCTCTAGAGGAGATTGCCCTGGGGGGGGAAAGGGCCAACTTTCCGCAACAGTGTGTGCCCCCCTTGGGGAAGGCCTTACAGAAAATGTTTGACCTCTGTCATTGCCCAAAAAAGGATATATAACCCAAAATATTTAGATGAACTTTTTGTTATTTTTACCAAATTAATTTTTTTTCCACCATAATTTTTCAAAAAAATTCTTTCCCAAAAAGACAAAGTGAAATTTTTTGGATTTGTTTTTCTCCTCTTGCTCTCATTTGTGAGGTATACCCATGATGTCAAATTTGAGGCCTCTCTCTTTTTAAGGGGGAGAAATTGCACAATTGGGGGGTTTACTAAAAAAACTTTTTTTCCCAAAAATTTTTATTTAAAGGGCATGATGTAGGGGAAAAGGGGTTTTGGAGGGGATTTACTTGCTGAGACTGCTCTATAGGCAGCAGGTAACCGCTACTAGACAACTCAAATCCCAGCATTATAACCCCTTAGATGCCCCTGTAAATGTCCCCAGTTTGCTAAAGGGGTGAAAAGCAGTGTACGGGACCGTTCCAGTCCTTTTCCGCGATTTAAAATTCCCGGGGGGCCGCCCTTTTTCATGGCAGCCCGAGGTTTTTAAAAAGAAGGGCCCTTTACAGTGGCCCTCTTGCAACTTTTATTATACTCTGTTGTACATGCTCTGCAATATATTTAATGTTGCAAAAAAGTGTTTCAATTTATGGCCCATTTTGGTCAAGTTCCCTATGGGACCAAAAATAAAATAAAAACCCCCAAATTTCCCTTTTTTTTTGCCATTTTTTTAAATAAAAACCGGGGAAACGCTGCATTTTTTAAAAGTACGTCCTATTTAAATAGAAACCATTTTTATTAGATAAAACAAAACACTTAAAAAATTTAGGGTTTTTTTTAGGGTTTTTTTTTGGTTCCCCAAAAATTTCCCTGAAAAAAGTCAAAAAAATTGATGTAGCCGAAATACTAAACCCAAAACGTATGGGAAATAAATCCGCCACAAAGGGAAAAAGGGGCCCTTTGCTCAGGTTTTTTAGAATCAATAAATAAAAAAGTTGTTAGTCACAAAAAAAAAAATGGCACTGCCCGTGCCAAATTTTAAAGGGTTTCTAAAACTTAAAAACTAAAATTGGTATCAGTTGAATTGGAAAAAAAAAAAAAAAAAAAAACCCCCCAGAATAAAAAAAAAAGCATGTCATTTTATATGCACAGTCAACCCAAAAAAAAATTAAACCAAAAAAAATGGCGAATTTTTTAAAAATTTTTTTTTTCATTCCCCCACAGAAAAAAGGGTTTTTTTTAAAATTTTTTTCCCGTACAGTAAAAAAGGTTTCTATTACAAGGCACAACCTTTTTCTTTTTCCCACCAAAAAACAAGACCTCATGTAATTGGAAAAATTAAAAAGCTCTGACTCTGGAAAGGCGGAGATGACAAAGCTATAATACGTAGTTTTAAAAACCCTTTTCAGCCGAAGGCGCTAAAAAAAGAAAAAAATTTTGTTGTTAAAAAAAGTTTTTCCCCTTCAAGCCCTCTTCCAGCTGTTAATGGGGTCCCTACCCCTTGGGGGGGACCCCAGGGTTTTAAAAAAGGGGATGTGAGTCAATAGCCTTGGGGGGGGGGCCCCAGATTTGCTGAATTTGATTTTTTTCATTTTTACTGGTTTAAATGACACTATGAGGTTGATCAGAAATCATGACATGCCTTCAGATCAATAATAAACTTTATATATCAGTTACAGAATCCACAGCACTTTATAATACAACATAAAAAGCTAATTAGTAATTCAGACAAGAGGGTTGAGGGCCCTAATTTCAAGAGCATATAACTTATAAAGAAATAGAGGTGATACAAGTGGTAGAAAGTAATTGATTTGTACAATGGGCCAGCCATCTTTTATACTTATAGGTATTTATATATGTACAGTATGTATGTCATATATGCCCACACTGTAAAAGATAAAGGTGGATCAACTTGTCATCTAGTTAGTATCTGGGTAAAAAGAAGAGAGACTGATCAGCTAATATAGTAGGCCTGCCTAAAAGTGCGAGAAAAGTCCTGAAAATGTAAGTAGATGGTTTGGTTCATGGAGAAAGTCAATCTTGGATCATTTGCAGCAAGAAGAGGCCAAGTAGGATGTTAAACAGAGAGGGAGGAGTTTAAGGGAGGTGCAGCACTGTGGCGAGCTTAGTGGGTAACAGTTTATATGGTAATCTATAGTGGATTGACAATCTGTGCGCTGACTAGTATATAGTAGAAGTGTCAGTATAGCAACTGGACAGAAAGATGAACCTAGCTGCTGCATTCAAAATAGACTGAAGTGAATGAGTGGGTGGTTGTTGGAGAAGGTAAAATAAAAACTGGTAAATAGATAGGGTATGTTCACACGGCGTGTTGAGTCCTTGTGAACATACAATGTATAAACTCTTTGATCGTGCAGATTTTTTAGTATGTTTATTTTAAAAGTTTTTTCTTTTTTTCGGAAAAGGTGCATACATTGCATCTCGTCCCTCCACACATAAATAACTCTTTCGGGATAGCCATGTTCATTTGTTTGTTGTAGATGAAAAGCTGCTATGTGATAATATATTGGCAAGTATTTTATTTCCGTTTGCAACACGTTTTACTTTACTTTCTGTTATGTTTGCCAGTTTATTATTTTGCCAAAATACACATAAACTCCTCTTGTCTGGTAATAGGGGGGAGTCAAGGAATACCCTAAATGTCATAAACCAACACTTGGAAATACCAAAAATATTAAAAACTACAAATACACATAAAGTGGTATATACCCTTGGACACAAATAAAACTTAACCTTTAATGTCTTCAATAAAATATGACAAGATACTACAAGATACTCATAGTGACCAATAATATAAAAGACTTGCGGCCCTTAATGATACAAATAAATTGAAGAGCCAATAAACGTCATTAGAGTCCAAAGATATCCAGTAACGGATCTCCAATAGCGTGGTAGCCAGAAGAAAGATCTATCATTAAGGGCCATGAGTCTTTTATATGATTAGTCACTATGAGTCTCTTGTAGGTTGTACACTATCCCGATTTCCCTGATGAACCCCATTAACTGTGGGGGGAAACACGTTGGAGGGTTAGTGCAGATTTAGGTTCGTGATTGGAGATGCTCTTATCAGGGCGATTACTCCCATTTTTTGGTTAGGTAGCTTAGTTTATAGGGGTAGTTTCTTTATTGTAATAGATTGGGATGTGTATTGTGTCATATTTTATTGAAGACATTAAAGGTTAAGTTTTAGTTGTGTCCTAGGGTATATACCACTTTATGTGTATTTGCAGTTTATCATTTTGCCATAATATAGGTACATTTTTACACAGAATATTTTTTATTGTTGGAAAGTCTCTACTGAACGCAGTTGAAAAAAACACTCATTATCCCTATTCCTCAAAATGTGTCCCTGTTCATTTAACAATGATAGTTGTGTTTTGTGCTCAAGACTCTTTGCTGCCCTTTTAGGTTCCATGTATGGTAACCCCTATCCCTCAGTCTGGCATTCATTATCTCTGTCTCCTTAACATAATGCTCTTGTTTGGAACAAGCTATTCTGGCCACATTCATTGCATCTTTTAATTTGAAGAAAGTAAAGAAGTGTTGATTTTATGACACCTCGGATCTCCAATGCTTATTTGATTTCAGGAAGACAATGTTCCCCAACCCACAACCAAGAAAACTGTCAATTGGTTTAAGAGAAAGAAAATAAAGCTACTAGAATGGCCCAGCCAATCACCTGACCTGAATCCAAAAGAAAATGGAAGGCAGTAAAGCTCATAGAAGGAGCCCATGGAACTTTCAGGATTTGAAGATTGTTTGTGTGGAAGAATGGGCCAAAATCTCACCTGAGCAATGGTTTCTACAAGTGGTGTCTTGAAGCTGTTATCACAAACAAAGGTTTTTTGTACAAATTATTAAATACATTTCTTATTATAACTTAATTTTTGGACATTTGTGGTTTGATTTCTTTACCTTTGGAAATTAGATGGGTTGTTACTGACACCTGGTGTAAGGGATCCGTCAGGGGCGCACGAACAGACACAGACAGCGTGGGCCCTGACACTGATCCCAACCCCTGTCCCTGCCTTTTGGTGCCCGTACTCCTATAATTATAGTCGCCCACAGAAGACTAAACATAACTAATAGCGTGAAACACAAGACACGACAAACAATACAAACACAATAAGGGATGGTAAAGGCAACCCAAATGGGTAACTATGGGGAGCGCGGTACAAAAGTAAAGGCAGAAAAAAACTGAAACAAGCAGAGTAAGATAACCAGGGGGGACAGAAAAAGGGGGCAAATTTTAAGCAAAAAAACAAACCAATAAACGGCAAGGAGAAAGACAAAAACCCTTAAATACCTTCCGGGGGAGAACAAAGGAAAAAGGGCATAGGAGGAAGAAACTGAAGACCAATAGGGGGTAATTTTTCAATCACCAGAGAAAGGGAGGTTCCCCGGGGTCGGGACGTTTTCCGGGGCCCGGGCGCGGCCGGGAATAAAACCAAGAAAAGCAGGGAAAAAAACCCAGTTCACCAGTGAACACAAATGTAGAAAACTATGAAAAAAACCCAGGGGTTTAAACGTCGCAACGGCCATGGCCGGCGACCAGAATCAAACGGGGGTTCTTTCTGGCATGATCATGACACCTGGTGAGAATTTCATGTCAATAGCGCCTTTAGACATATGGTTGCTGAGAAAATTGGTGACATGTTTAATACTTATTTACTTATTTTTTTTAAATATATATATATATATATAATGTACAGTACCTCATAAAAGTGACTAAACCCCTCACATTTTTGTGAATATTGTATTATATATTTTCCTGGGACAATGCTCAACATATAACGCTTTGATGCTATGTAAAGCAGTCAGTGTACAGCTTGTATAACGGTGTAAATTTGGTGTGTTCTCAAAATAACACACAGCCATCAATGTCTAAACCGCTGGCAACAAAAGTGAGTACACCCCTAAGTGAAAATGTACAAATTGTGGCCAAATTGTCAATATTTTGTGTGGCCACCATTATTTTCTAGCACTGCCTTATCCTTCTTGGGCATGGAATTCACTAGAACTTCGCAGGTTGCAGCCACTGGAATCCTCCTCCACTCCTCCATGATGACATCATAGAGCTTGTGGATGTTAGAGACCCTGAGCTCCTCCACCTTCTGGTTGAGGATACCCCACTGCTGCTCAAAAGGATGTAGGTCTGGGGACATGCTTGGAAAGTCCAGCACCTTTACCCTCATTTCCTTTAGCAAGAAGTGGTCATCTTGGAGGTATGTTTGGGCTCATTAAAATGTTGGAATACTGCCTGCTGCCCAGCTTCTGAAGGGAGGTGATCATGCTCTGCTTCAGTATTTCACTGTACATGTTGATATTCAGCATTCCCTCAGTAAACTGTAGCTTCTCAAAGCCGGCAGTACTCATGAATTTCCAAAGCATGACATTTCCACTACTATGCAGGATTGTAGGCAAGACACACCTGTCTTTGTTCTCCTCACCTGGCTGATGCCACACATGCTGGACACTTTCTAAACTGAATAAGTTTATCTTAGTCTCATCAGACCACATGACATGGTTCCAGTAATCAATGTCCTTAGTCTGTGTGCCTTCAGCAAATTGTTTGTGGGCTTTCTTGTGCATCATCTTTAGCAGAGGTTCCCTTCTGGGATGACAGCCATGCAGACCAATTTTATGCAGTGAGCAGCGTATAGTCTGAACACTGACAGGCTGACCCCATTCCTATTTAACCTTGGCAGCACTCATATGTCTATTTTGAAAAGACAATCCCTGGATATGATGCTGATCATATCCACTCAACTTCTTTGGTTGGCCATGGCGAGGTCTATTCTAAGTGGAACCTGTCTTGTTAAACTGCTGTATGGTCTTGGCCACCATGCTACAGCTCAGTTATAGGGTGTTGGCAATCTTCTTATAGCCTAGGCCATCTTTATGTAGGGAAACTTTCTTTACAGATCCTCAGAGAGTTCTTTGCCATGAGGTGCCATGTTGAACTTCCAGTGGCCAGAATAAGAAAACGTGAGAGTAATAACAACAAATTTAACACACCTGCTCCCCATTCACACCTGAGACCTTGTAAAACTTTCAAGTCACATGCCACTGTGGTGGGAAAAAGGGCAAATAGGCACAATTTGTCCATTTTCACTTAGTGGTGTGCTCACTTTTGTTGCCAGCAGTTTAGATATAATGGCTGTGTTGAATTTTTTTGAGGGCACACCAAATTTACACTGCTATACAAGCTGTACACTGACTTCTTTACATTGTATCAAAGTTTCATATCTCCAGTGTTGTCCCATGAAAAGATATAATATAATATTTACAAAAATGTGAGGGGTGTTCTCACTTTTGTGAGATACTGTATACATAGATAGATACACCTACAACATATGTGCCTTTACTGAGAAGTCTTTTAAAACCACTCCGATATGTAATTATTCACAGTATCTTCCTTATTCATTTAGTATCCCTTTATTATCTCCAATATCTCCAGCATACCATTCAAAAGCATGCAAATATACACTCACCGGCCACTTTATTAGGTACACCATGCTAGTAATGGGTTGGACCCCCTTTTGCCTTCAAAACTGCCTCAATTCTTGTGGCATAGATTCCACAAGGTGTTGCAACGATGCTCAATTGGTACCAAGGGGCCCAAAGAGTGCCAAGAAAATATTCCCACACCATGGACACCACCACCACCACCCCTAAACCGTTTATACAAGGCAGGATGGATCCATGCTTTCATGTTGTGACGCCAATTCTGCCCCTACCATCCGAATGTCGCAGCAGAAATCGAGACTCATCAACCAGGCAACTTTTTTCCAATTCTACTGTCCAATTTCGATGAGCTTGGGCAAATTGGAGCCTCAGTTTCCTGTTCTTAGCTGAAAGGAGTGGCACCCGGGTGGTCTTCTGCTGCTTAGCCCATCTGCCTCAAAGTTCCCCTTTACTGTGCGTTCAGAGATGTCTTCTGCCTACCTTGGTTGTAACGGGTGGTATTTGATCACTGTTGCCTTTCTATCAGCTCGAACCCGTCTGCCCATTCTCCTTTGACCTCTGGCATCAACAAGGCATTTCCGCCCACAGGACTGCCGCTCACTGGATGTTTTTTCTTTTTCGGACCCATTCTCTGTAAACCCTAGAGATGGTTTGTGCGTGAAAATCCCAGGAGATCAGCAGTTTCTGAAATACTCAGACCAGCCTTCTGGCACCAACAACCATGCCCCGTTCAAAGGCACTCAAATTTACCTTTTCTTCCCCATACTGATGCTCGGTTTGAACTGCAGGAGATTGTCTTGACCATGTTACATGCCTAAATGCACTGAGTTGCCGCCATGTGATTGGCTGATTAGAAATTAAGTGTTAACGAGCAGTTGGACAGGTGTACCTAATAAAGTGGCCGGTGAGTGTAATTGTCTCTTAAATATATATAAAAAGTCAATAAAACTTTAAACTTGCGGTTTGTCTCCAGTCCTGGAGTATATATCTCATTTGGATCTCTCATGGTTTTTACATGGCGATCTCTCTAGTTCACGGCTCGCTCAGCCCAAACAGGTATCGGTTCAGGGTGAGTGAGCCGCGAACTAGAGAGATCGTCATGTGAAACCGTGAGAGAATATATATTTAAGAGAAGATTATGGGCGACATGTATGAATGGGGCTGCGCCAGTTTTCTGGTGTACTTTGAGCCAAAAAGAATGTATGAACAAGTGCAGTCCAAACTTTGGTGCGATAAGTGCCTTTGTAATGCGCCAAAGACACTTTTTAACGCGCCAAAGATTTGGGAGCTTTTTGGGGGCGTTGTTCCACATCCATAGAAGCAGACAAATTTATGATTCTTTGAAGCCAAATCTAGGCACACAACAGTTAGAACAGCCATAAAGGCTTTCATACCTAAAAGTTAGAACAGCCAGACCAGGATAAAGTTCTTCTACCCGAGCCAGACTTGTGGTATTGGCACTAGACTGCGCCTCTATGTATGGACTGCAGAAAAACAGGTTCATACATTCTGGCACTTTCTACACTGTCTTAAAGCAATTTAGAACTGGCCTGTCAGTGCCAGGATTCATACATGTCACCCTATATGTGCATGCTTTTGAATGGTATGCTGGAGATATTGCAATAAAGGGATACTAAATGAATAAGGAGGATACTGTGAATAATTACACATCGAAGTGATTTAAAAAGTCTTTCACAGAAATCAGGGCAGACGATAAACAGTTGTTAATTAAACATCTCCAAACCTGGAAAGCTTGGATTGAATTTACCGCCTCCTCTGAGTACTCTTAGTATAAGTAGAAGCATAGGTGGGTGAATGTCAGATGCTATGTGTTTTGCTCTGGGGTCCTTGTCTCTCTGGCAACGTAGAACTGACTCCATTTGTGTTACTGGATTGGTTCTGGGGCATGGTGGGGGTAGCATTTACATTTCGGCCCCTTTAGGGTGCCATTAGCCGACTTTACTTTTCGTTTCTGAGTTGTTATATTAGTGCTTTTCCTTATTTTGTTTTTGATTTTCATTTTTGTTACTATAAGTGCAGAGGCAAACGATCTTTTTACATCTGGTTTGCAGCATGCTCAAATAATAGTCCAGTTCCTTCCTCAAAAGAATAAATCTCTTTCCTGCCTCCTTTTTGTTTTTTACTGGAACTGGACAGCGTATGTTTGATGTTGAGTTCTTTCTGTGTAAATGCGCAAAATGCAACTTGCCAACATTTTGATATGTTATGATGACAGACTATTGCTTGAATAAGGAAAAAAAAGTCTTTGATATATAACTAGGTGGAGAAGAAGGCGGTTTGATAATAAGAAGGAGGTCGGGAACATCAAATTAAGTGACCTTTACTGAGAAGTCTCTTAAAGTAAAAAATACATTTTTTTATCTGAATGTAAAACATTTTCTTTGGGTTTCCTTTTTGGTCTACATTTATGTTTAAACGCTGACTTTACACACAGTAGATTTTTGTGGCCAGAGCCTGTGATTCCACAAGACTTCTAACATAAATAAAGTGCACTTTCTAAAGGACATTTTATACCACAAAGGGCAGCATTTCAAATACACAAACATTTATTAACAATGTACTTGTAGACCAAATTGTTGATATTCTTGATTAATACAATGTAACACATTCATATACATCTGGAATGATGTACTGTTTAGATTTCATATACACATCTGGAATGCATCTTGTTTAAGCAAAGGAGGAAGTATTTATTACAAACGCTAACTTGTAATAACTACGTTTTGTCCTTCGTTGCTATAAAACTATAGATTACTGCTGAGCACAATGTACTTGCATGCAATGTCAATGCTGACAACATTGGTTTACATTAAATGAAACATTTATCTACATTTCTAATTAAACTTTTTGGATCTGGACTGCATAGTGTAAGCTAATGATGAGACAAAAGTGTGAACCTGTCAGGAAACTGAGCACAAGTTTCTTTCCTTGGCCCTTGATCTTTCCTACTAAATCCTATTAAACACCCGTTGAAAGCCCATTAAATGCACTGCACTATTTCCTGGTCCAGCTACCTGCTGTATTAGTTGTTTTTTACGGCGCTCAACATCTTCATCTTACCTTAGAACAAGCGGAAATGTCACAACATTCTGCTTCCAAGATACCACGTTCACCTCATGATCTGCCTCCCTCATAACTATTTTGGGAATCCTTGTCATTACAACCAAATGCCCTAGTTATCAATCCATGGGCCCAACCCAGGTGATGCTGCAGTATTTGTATTTTCCATCACACCGCTGGTTCTGCAGTCCAGCAATAGGTAATACCTCTCCTTATACCTGATATCCCAGCACTTAATATAACCAGGTAACCAAGATGTATGGGGCTCTGACTGTGGCATTTAGTGTAGTGCTGCCATCTTTTACCGAAAAGATCGCTGCCTGGTGCTAGCCAGCTCTATGTAAGACTCTGATGCTATCAATTTCTTCCCCATTACTGGGTCAATCCCAACTACAGTACAATCATTGACTGCTGCAGTTTCTAATGCCTCTTTATTCCAACCTTCAAAGTTACTGCCAGATTCACATCAGGATAATACAATACCTTTTTTCTAACCATGAAACAACGTACTTTGATTGCTAGACCTAAAATGAACAACGTCAAGATGAAGGGGATCCTTGAAAAGGTTCCTGCAGAGTGCTTCTAACTCTTATGGGATAGATATTGGGTCAACTTCACTCTACTGATCTCATAATTGAAAATGCATTCTGGATTGCTTGCCCCAAGAGTGTGGATCCTTTCTGACCCAGGGGTTTTCTGTGATATCGTGGGATACAGCCCTATGCAGATCTGTATGTTTTATCCAACATAATCACCAATACCTCTGGGTACCAAAAACCCAGTCTTCTGCAGATCCAGGTCCTTGTAGAACCCCTCTTCCAGCATAAATGGAGCTAAACCTACCTCAGATCAACAGACTTGATTTTCTATTTTCAAATGTTTATGATTACGGTTTTTCTTGCTTACATTTTTCAGTGTTACATGTTCTATTCACATAAATGGATTTGACTAACATAACAAGTTATTCTATAATTGTTATATTTCTGACCTAGAATAAATAGTTATTCATTCCCACCAGTCCCTACCTCTCATATGGCTCATAGGAGATGATGCTCCTATACTAGTATAAGAATTTTATTTTAATCCACATGATTTCCATGTTATCTTTCTACTTAAGCAAGCATCAAAATGTATCTGGGTTGTGGTCATTTTATTTGTCATTATCCACACTATGTATATTTTACGTAGGACTCGATTAAATCTGTTTTGGCATAGATTTCTGTGGTGGTTCGGTGGATTCGCTGGACCACCACAAGCGATGATAGTTAAGCCACGCCAGGGAGGGGAGTCTAAGTAGCCCCCGGTATTCACCAGAGCCCGCCGCAAAGCGGGATGGACTTGCTGCGGCGTGAGGCTACCAGGTCACTACCCCTGACGTGACTTGCTTGCGATGTCGGCCGGGGTAATGCGTGGTACAGAATCATAATCCACAGACGTAGTCGGGGAGAGGCAAGAGGTCAGGACGGGCGGCAGAGGTTCATGGTCAGAGACGGGCAGACAGTCAGGGCAGGCGGCAAACAGGCAAGGTCAGGAAACGTAGCGGAACGGACTGGTACATGGGTAATCAATACGGAACTCCAGCACTCTCTAGACTCACAAATGCACACCAACAATCTGGCAGAGAGTGCAGGGGCGTGTACAATATATAGGACCAGCGGCCGGTAATTAGCAAATTACCCGTACGCGGGCCCTTTTAAATCCAGAAAAGCTGTCGCATGCGCGCCCTAAGCAGCGGGTACGTGCGCGGTGGCTGGCACAGGCAGGAGCAGGGAACACAGGAGCGTGGACGGGTAAGTAACCTAGCGCCGGAGCCTGGGCAGCAGGGGGATGGTCGCGGGCGGCCGTGGGGGGCGACGGCACCCGTGCCGGACCCCATGACAATTGCAATATACATTTTGTGGCTGGTGGGTTTCAATTTGGCTGGTGCCTTACATTGTGTACTTTACCTGGCAAATATATATGCATATAAAACCTGACAACCACTTTACATCCTCTTCTCAGGAGTGTGTTCCACACCTCTCCTTATCTTGCTTTTTTCTTCTCATGTAGGATGGAGGTTTTTTGTTTTACATGATTCCATGTTAAGCTTGTATAACTCAGATGTATGCTGCAATTGGTCAGTACATGTTCTTTGCTTTGAAAAGTAGAATTTTGAACTTATAATTAGAAGAAGATGCACTTTAAACATGGAAATTGTCCTTAATGGGCTAAAATCCTTTTATGTGTCTTACCAGTGTCTTATCAGTGTCAGACCAGTGGAGTTGATTCTTGAGGCCCACCATTGGAGTTGATTTTTGGGACTCACCAGTGGAGTTGATTCTTGGGGCCTATCAGTGGAGTTAATTCTGGGGGCCCATGAATGAAGTTAATTCTTTGGACCTACCAGTTACGTTGCACATACTGTTCATGACTCTTGCACTCTGTCTCTCTTTCTTCACCTTTCTACCTAGAAAATCAGCACCAAGACTGCTGTGCCCAGGGGCCCACTGGGGGTTTCTACTGATCCCTTGTGGGCTAGTCCAAGCCTGGGTCTTATGATTTGTGTTCCTTAATATGCAACTATATACTTATTTAAAATATGTATGTCTTTTTTCATTAGGTTTTATAGGAATATGTCCCAGTTATGACTAGAATCATTATATTAAATTGTTAATATATTAATAGAGTCATATTACCTGGCACACCTAATTTTGGACCCTCATTGATGCTGAGAATTCATCCTCATCACATGACCAAAACAGATCAGTTTTGTCTGATCTTGGCTTCCAAGGACAATTCTGGGTTTATATATTTTAATAGACTGGACTTTTACCAACCTAGCAATACCAATTATATTTAATTTTTTATTGACAGAGGACAGTGCCCCCTCCCTTTGTCTAAAAACCTCAATGCAACTGTCACTATCGACTGAAGTATCTAAGTTGTCATGCTGCTCGGCGCCACGGCCCGCCGTGGCCACCCCCCCTGCGCTTACGGGGTCCGGCGTGGGTGCCGGTGCTGCCCGCAGCCGTTGTCCTTCTGCTCCTGCCCAGGAAACCCCGAACTCGCCAGTCCCCGCTCCTGTGTCTGGCTCTGACAGCCGCTGGCTTAGGGCGCGCACGCGACGGCGGGGTGGGATTAAAAGGGATAATGCGCCGGTAATTGGCCCCTCGCTGGCCGCTGACCCTAGTGATTGTGCACGAGTCCTACACTCACTGCCAGTTCGTTGGTGTGTGTTGGGCGTGCCTAGTCTGTATTCAGAAGTCCGTCTTGTCTTCCCGTGTACCAGTCTGCCTGCTTACGTTCCTGACCTTGCCTGCTTGCCGCCTGACCTTCTGCCTGTCTCTGACCACGAACTTCTGCCGCCCGTCCTGACCTCCTGCCTGTCCCCGACTACGTCTCCGGATCCCGTTTCTGTACCACGCATTACTCCGGCCGTCGCCGCAAGCAAGTCACGTCAGGGGTAGCGACCTGGTAGCCTCACGCCGCAGCAAGTCCATCCCGCTTTGCGGCGGGCTCTGGTGAACACCGGGGGCTACTTAGACTCCGCTCCCTGGCGTGGCTTAACTATCATCGCTTGCGGTGATCCAGAGAATCCACCCCTGCATTACATAAGTGGTTAAATTGCGGGGAATAGTGTTATCTCTGATTCTTATTTACAAGAATGCACCATAAAATCAGATGTACATACTACCAAAATCAGTATTCACATAATGACCATGTGTGCTCAGTAAAAGTGTTTGTTCATCTCATTGCCACAAACTGATTGCACTTAAATTAAATGTAATTGAAGTATGGTATAGTGAAGCACATAGCAAAACTATGCATGAATTATTGTTGCTGATGCCCTGTGTAGTACACTGCAAAAAGGTCACTTACTTTAGTATGCAAATAGGGTGACAGATTTAGATGTAATGTCAGATAAATTGCCCATGGGGCTCATTATACACTTTTCAACTGTAAGCCTATATTCACTTATTTGCATATGTATTAACACTGCCCTTTAAATGTTTGCTGTGTCCACTTTAAACTTGCTTGAAAAAAACTCATGTGTGAGCCGAAACGTCGTCATTAGGCATGCAATAAAGCACTGATTTTTTTTTCACGGAATCTTGTGAGTGCAGCGGTTTTTCCTTATTTTTGATTAATTGGACGGAGGTCTGTTGCCCGCTTGCACCCATCTGCATATATATATACACACAGTGTCTTGCGAAAGTATTCGGCCCCCCCTGAACTTTTCAACCTTTCAGGCTTCAAACATAAAGATATAAAATGTAAATTTTTTTGTGAAGAATCAGCAACCAGTGGGACACAATTGTGGTGGAACAAAATTCATTGGATATTTTAAACATTTGTAAAAAATAAAAAACTGAAAAGTGGGGGGTGCAAAATTATTAGGCCCCCTTAAGTTAATACTTTGTAGCGCCACCTTTTACTGTGATTACAGCTAGAAGTCGCTTGGGGTTTGTCTCTATCAGTTTTGCACATGGAGAGACTGAAATTCTTGCCCATTCTTCCTTGGCGCAGCTGGAGCTCAGTGAGGTTGGATGGAGAGCGTTTGTGAACAGCTTGAGCTCAGTGAGGTTGGATGGAGAGCGTTTGTGAACAGCAGTTTTCTGCTCTTTCCACATATTCTCGATTGGATTCAGGTCTGGACTGTGACTTGTCCATTCTAACACCTGGATATGTTTATTTGTGAACTTTCCATTATAGATTTTGCTTTATGTTTGGGATCATTGTCTTGTTGGAAGATAAATCTCCGTCCCAGTCTCAGGTCTTTTGCAGACTCCAACAGGTTTTCTTCCAGAATGGTCCGGTATTTGGCGCCATCCATCTTCCCATCAATTTTAACTATCTTCCCTGTCCCTGCTGAAGAAAAGCAGGCCCAAACCATGATGCTGCCCCCACCATGTGTGACAGTGGGGATGCTGTGTTCAGGGGGATGAGCTGTGTTGCTTTTACGTCAAACATATCGTTTTGCATTGTGGCCAAAAAGTTCGATTTTGGTTTCATCTGAGCAGAGCACCTTTTTCCACATGTTTGGTGTCTCCCAGGTGGCTTGTGGCAAACTTTAAATGAGACTTTTTATGGATATCTTTGAGAAATGGCTTTCTTCTTACCACTCTTCCATAAAGGCCGGATTTGTGCAGTGTATGATTGATTGTTGTCCTATGGACAGACTCTCCCACCTCAGCTGTAGATCTCTGCAGTTCATCCAGAGTGATCATGGGCCTCTTGGCTGCATCTCTGATCAGTCTTCTCCTTGTTTGAGATGAAAGTTTAGAGGGATGGCCGGTTCTTGGTAGATTTGCAGTGGTCTGATACGCCTTCCATTTCAATATGATCGCTTGCACAGTGCTCCTTGGCATGTTTAAAGTTTGTATCATATCCGGCTTTAAACTTCTCCACAACAGTATCACGGACCTGCCTGGTGTGTTCCTTGGTCTACATGATGCTCTCTGTGCTTTAAACAGAACCCTGACACTATCACAGAGCAGGTGCATTTATATGGAGACTTGATTACACACAGGTGGATTATATTTATCATCATCATCAGTCATTTAGGACAACATTGGATCATTCAGAGATCCTCACTGAACTTCTGGAGTGAGTTTGCTGCACTGAAAGTAAAGGGGCCGAATAATATCGCATGCCCCACTTTTCAGGGTTTTTTTTTTTTTACAATACATTTCATTCCACTTCACAATTGTGTCCCACTTGTTGATTATTCACAAAAAAATGTACATTTTATATCTTTATGTTTGAAGCCTGAAATGTGGCAAAAGGTTGAAAAGTTCAAAGGGGCCGAATACTTTCGCAGGGCACTGTGTATGTGTGTATATATATATATATATATATATATATATATATATATATATATATATATAAAATATAAAAAATAGCAGCACTCCAAAGAACTACATGAAAAATTAGAAGGAGGGTGCCAGCAGCAAAAGCTTCCGATACAAGAAGTTCCAAAATACAGAGTAAAAAAAAGTCCACGGCACTCCAAAATGTATTCAAGCAATAAGGTCGTTTATTCCTCCATGCTCAAAAGAGCGACGTTTCAGCTCCCTCCCTCCCTTGACAAAGGCTCTGTGAGGGAGCTGAAACGTCGCTCTTTTGAGCATGAAGGAATAAACGACCTTATTGCTTGAATACATTTTGGGGTGCCGTGGACTTTTTTTTTACTATATATATATATATATATATATATATATACATATATATATTGTGAGCTTTAGCGGCTCTGGGATCTTTGGCACCCGTGTGTTTTCAGGCAGAGACAGATCTTCGGGTGCAAAAAATACGGGGCCTCTGTATTTTTTATTAGCAGCAAACAGAACACAAAAAACAAGTGCAAGGCATGCACCGACATAAACAAAACAAACGCCTGCCCGTCTGGGCTCTAACTAACAAAGGACCAACTTACTATCAGCTTGTAAGTTTCCTGCTGGATCTCCAGCGTGTCTCCTCTCCAGACTTAAAGGTAGCCTGGGAGTTGTAGTCTCCCCCAGTCAGCTTCCCTGCTGACTTATATATTCCAGGTAAAACCTGGAGTGGAACCTCGGGGAGTGGATCCATGGGGAGTGAGCACCCACCCTGCTCTATGCTCACTCCCAATGAAAGGCCGACCCGGGAATGGCTGAAAGCCATACTAACATTAACCGTTAAACATATGTCGACAGTCTATACTGTCGACACCTATCTAATATTGGCCTTTCATTCCCCCAAGGCTCCTTACCTTGGGGGCATGTGTCTGGGCATCTGAAGGAATATGCGAGGACCCTGGCCGGGATATATACACCATTATATACCCTTCCTGCTGTTGCCACCTTACAATATATATATATATATATATATATATATATATATATATATATATATATATATATATATATATATATACACATACATACATACGCGTTTCACAGGAATCATTCCCTGCTTCATTCCCTGATGAAGCAGGGAATGAATCCTGAGCAATGCGTAGTCTATTACCCCTGAGCTAAGTGTTTTGATGTTTTAGTTTATGTTTTCTTCTATGTTTTTATGATCATTGTGTGTTCCCTGTAAACGTTTGTGCAATGTTCATGCAATAAAATTGGCAAATAGACGTACAGTTGCCTGTTTTAAAACATTAGCACTAGGAGAACAGCACTGATTACATAGATTTGACTATTTTCCTAGCCATCCCTAGTGCGCTCTATAAAGCCCCTCATTCTGTGGGATCTAGATCCCAGTTTTCTCTTTAGTTTTACAAGAGAATTCTTACCAGACACAGAGGATTTATTTTTTTTTGGAGGCCAGCTGCACAGGATTGTACAACTACTGGAGGCTGTTAATAAACTTTTAACTGTGTTGTACCAGATCTGTACAACACTCTAAGGTGAGAGCACAGCTAATATACGGTTTCTCTACAAATATTTGCTTGATCTACTACACCAAGAGCGCCTTCTCTTTGTTTTTCCCCCCACCTCTCTGTTCTTTCCCCAAGTGTCTACTGTAAGGTGCAATTAATACAGGTAATGAGTGCAGGGTAGGAGGGCTTCTTAAAAAAACTAACAGGTCTTTGAGAGCCAGAATTCTTGCTGGTTGGTAGGTGATCACATACTTATTTCATGCAAGGAAATGCAAATTAATTATTTAAAAATCATACAATGTGATTTTCTGGATTTTTTTTAGATTCTGTCTCTCACAGTTGAAGTGTCTATGATAAAAATTACAGACCTCCCCATTCTTTGTAGGTAGGAAAGCTTTCTAAATATTTCTTTTCCCCACTGTACTAGAAACACAGGCATAGAAATAGAAATAGAAATACAGTGGTACCTCGGTATACGTCTGCTTTGGCATGAGTCCAGCTTGGTATATGTCCTGTCTGGACATGGAAGAAAACATACATTAAACTTTTATGACATATTCTATAGATATGTGATAAATGTTTCTCATGTAAAAAACCTTTAAGACTGGCAATGTTTTCTCATTTAACTGTCAAATGGCCATTATGTAAAATAAAAGAAAAGTCATAACTGGTTTGTCTACACAAAATGTCCAAACACACTTAGCCGATATTAATGACTTGGAGTTCAAGATGTTTCTTTTATGTCTTCAAAATGAAATTCAGAGTATCCCTATTAAACCCTTCCATTAACCCTGCAGTTACAAATAATCCCTTAATTGCTGATTAAGATCATGATTCTGCCTGTAGTTTATCCTATCCTAATTTATGTATTTTAACAACATTTTACATACCTGTCCTGAAAATTATTATAGCGACATAGTATTGTTTTAGAAACCTTGTGCTGACTGAATCTGTTTTTATTGAATTCTCCCAAGCAACCAAATACATAGCTCTTCCTTTTCCAACCAGCAGAAAAATGTGAACACTTGACTGAAAATATGGGGCAGATTTATCAATGTGTTTGCAATTAGACTTTGTCTTAAATTGTGCTTACCCGTGGCCACACTATGGTGCATCATGTTTTAGATGTGGTTTGTTTAGTAGAGCGCATAGCCTATCAGGAAAGAGTGGTTTACTGTGGAAATGAATGACTTAAAATGCACCAAAGAAAAACTAATCAGGTGACATATATGACTACTAATAGGATATACCCCATAAGATGGTAGACCGGAAAAAAGGAAGTCCCAACGCCTTTATTATTTTTCTTTACTTAGATTTGTAAGAAATACAGATTTTTACATATTTAAAGACATATGATATGGTATACTTCGATATGATATATAGAAGGTATTTCAATTGTACAATCTAAGATGGAGGCTCTTGCATGAGTCAACACATGGACAGTGAGTCAGTTCGTCATTAAACCGGTCTTGGAATGTACCTGATGTCATTCATGTGTTAATTAGGGTAATACAATAGGTATCTGCCTCTGTTGGGATGCCAGATGAATGGGGGGATGCAACACTAAAGGTCCTGAGGCCTATGGGTAACGGGGGAAAGTATTGTTTTGGTCTTGGGGTATAATTATGGGCCCACATTTTGATGGGACTCTTCAGAAGCCACATGGAGAGCATGGCACATGAACTTGGTGTGTGAAGGTCCTGGATGGTAAAATAACGTTGTATTTTGTTATATGATTTGTATGATTTGTAACTGTCATTGGTAATTGGTTGTGTAGTGTTTATGTAACATTGGTTGTTTCTCTTTCTCTCTGTTCCTGTAAATCTCCATATCATTTATAATAACCTTAAAATCTATTTCTTATACTATACAATATACGTTTTTATACTCTTACATTTGTGTATTTCATTTATATAAACTAACCTTTAGAATCTAACCAAATAAGAGGGTGATTGTATATATAAAGTATATGTTCGTATAGATACATATTTATTTATGATATTTATATGAATATATATATATATATATATGTATATGATACAGGGAATTTCTTACAGATTGATGTCTTTGCTGCACTTTGTATCTATCGATTTATGCACTTAATCACATATTCATGTATAGTATTTAATACATTATAACACATTTTTCCTATGGTCATATATTTACTTCTCTTTTTTACTCTAATGGATTATGCACTATATGTATTATTATTCTATATACTTCGTGTATTTTTCTAGTAGTCCTCAGAAAATTAGCATATGATCAAAAGGTTAATTGATGTCTATAATTCAAGTCAAGAAACCCATATATTGCATAGACTCATTACATACAGAGTGATAGATTTCAGGGGTTTATGTCTTTTAATGTGGATAAGTACACTCATTTGGGTGCATTAAAAGTTGGAACCATTTGTAAGTAGGTTTGGGGCACTGATTCTGAAAATGACCCACGTTTTTAACTATCCACTCTAGTTTTGGAGATCCGGCATTGCCACCTTACCAATGCTGCTGAAAGGAGTGGTCACTCAATTTTGTACTAAAGAAATGTTGGATGGTCACCTTGAAAGGGGTCCATGTGACATTGCTGGCAGCAAAAAAATGTCTATTGAGGCATTGGTTGGAATGCTCTGCACCAGTTTTGTCAGAAGTGGCAGACCTCATGAAACAAGTCTTATATCTGGAAAAACTGGTAGCAGAAAGGAATATAGACAATGACTCCAAAGGTTTTCTGAAAAAATGGTAGCATATTATTTCCAAACATTATACATCCCCGGAAATAAAATCTATCTTAGAACCATTTAAGTATATTGAATATTACCTTATAGAAAAGTTAAAAGGTACTCTCGAGAATCTGGATGTGGGTGATTAGGATTTGAAGGTAGCAGTGCACATGGGAAAATTTAAAAGTTGGGCTTTGTTTTAGTAGGGTTGGGATGTTCGTAAAGGGGAAGGGAGAATATCAGAAAAGAAGAGGGTCAGTCATTATGTATTGTCATCTTTCTTCTCTACATGGAACTGTATTATGCAAAACGATGTATAATTAGAGAATTCTGTTGAGTCATTTTGAGACTGATACTATGTGAATTCTGACTGTTATTTGGCTTTGTTTGACTGCCTTCATCAATAAAATTTGTTATAAAAAAAAAAAAGAAATGTTGAAATTTCATGGTAAACAGAAAAGACAAAAATTTTAGAACATTTAAAGAACACATGGAAACAAATACATGAATATGCGTGAGCAAATTAAATTCTATTCCTGTGCACTACATATTTATAAACCAATTAATCACAAGAACAATGCAGAATCATGTAATCAACATCTCTAACTAGAGCTGCTAGAACAAAATGGATGGGATTTTCAGATTCAGCAGCAATCAAATACCCAGGAAAAAGTCAAAATTTCTAGGCACCAAAAATAATTTTTTAAATATTAGAATAATGTGAGACATCAATATTCTTGAATTGTCACACAAAGATTTCCAAAGCCTTTAAATGGTCTCTCAGTCTGGTTCACTAGATACACAATCATAGGGAAGAATGCTGACTTTGCAGTTGTTCAGAAGGCAATCATTGACACTCTCCACAAGGAGGGTAAGCCACAAATGGTCATGGCTTCAGAAGTTCAGAATGCTGTATGAAAGCATATTAATGGAAAGTTGTGCAGAAGGAAAATTGTGGTAGAAAAAGGTGCACAAGCAAAAAAGATGACCACAGCCTTGAAAGGATTGTAAACTCTGGCAGGCAGGGTCCTCTCTCTTCTTCCATATTAGTGTGTTACTTCATGTTATTGTATTTGTCTTATATTTGTCTTGTATTATGTACCTGAACCCCTTGGCTTGTACAGCGCCCTAAAATGCACTGTAAAATAAATAATAATAATTGTCAAGGAAAGGCCATTTATTAATTTGGGAGAGACAGTGGCTGGAGTCAGTGTTTCACGAGCCACCACACACAGACCTATCCAGAACATGGGCTAAAACTGTTGCATACCTTGTGTCAAGCCACTCATGACCCAGTGACATCGTGAATCGTATCTTACCTTGGCTAAAGAGGAAAAGGACTGGGCTGTTGCTTAGTTGTCAATGCTCAATAAAATTTTTCATTTCATTTGGAAATCAAGCCCCCAGAGGTCCAGTGTGAGGTTTCCACAGACAGTAATGGTTTGGAGAGGCATGTCATCTGCTGGTGTTGGTCCACTCTGTTTTATCAAGTCCAAGGTCAGTGCAGCCGTCTGTCAGTAAATTTTAGAGTACTTCCTGCTTCCCTCTGCCGACAAACTTTATGGCGATGCTGATTTCCTTTTCCTGCAGGATCTGGCACCTACCCCCACTGCCAAAAGTACCAATACCTGGATTAATAACTACAGTATCACTGTGCTTGATTGGCCTTACCTAAAACCCATAGAGCAGTGGTTCTCAACTCCAGTCCTCAAGACCCACCAACAGGTCATGTTCTCAGGATCTCCAACAGAATGCACAGACCATAATTATATCACCTGTGTCCGGATCTCCAACAGAATGCACTGACAATAATGATATCACCTGTGCAATGCTGAGGAAATCCTGAGAACTTGACCTGTTGGTGGGTCTTGAGGACTGGAGTTGAGAAACACTGCCATAGAGAATCTATGATGAGGGCCAACAGAGCCAACAATGCAGCAGAGCTGATGGGTGCTACCAAGGCGACCTTGGCCTCCATAACACCTCAGCAGTGCTACTGGCTGATCGCCTCCATACCACGCTGCATTGATGCAGTAATTCAAAATTGCAAAAGAAGACCTGAAAAAGTATTGAGTGCATATACTGTAGAGACCTTTTTAGGAGGCCAACATTTCTGAATTACAATTCATTTTTTCAGTTGATCTTATACACTATTCTAGTTTTCTGTTTCACTGAATTTTGTGTTTCCATTAGCTGTAAGTCATAATCATCCACATTAAAAGAAATTAATACTTGAAATACATATCTCTAGTGAAAGTAGGACATTCCCATACACCCATTGTTGCTAAGGGGTTAAATGTGAAGCTAGATAAAATAGTTAAGAGGCTCTGGTTTGTCTTGAAGGACTCACAACTAAGATTCAATCATTTTAAATCACTTCCACTGATCTGTAACAAAAGAGCTCCTAATTTCAGGGATGAACTTGTTCAGGCCGCCATGGATGGTGTAAATACAATACCGAGACAGCAGTCTCTGTCAAATGGAATATATCCATGCTTGTATTGTGGCTAATTTGCAAATGTCCTGAAAGGAAACTCCTTTAACCACTCAAAAACCGTTAAAGAGTACAAGATACAGGGTTACTACACCTGAAGAGATGATCCAGTACATGCCAGACTTCAGCACAGCTAGGGCGCTGGCCTGCGTGGGTTGGAGCGGCGCTCAGAGGGAGGTTAAATAAGACCTCCCCTGGGTTTCTGGCGGCTCGTCGGACAAACAGGAACCCACCCACCCATACTAAGGGTTTTTTGTTTACGTTTCAAGGGTTTCAATGGGGATTGGGGGTGTTGGCTTTGGTGTCATGGTGGTCTTTGGCGGTTAGGGGTCCTTGGAGTTGGGTCTAACAAATTGGTTTGGAGGAGTCATAAGGAGGATGATTCCCTCGGTTGATGGTGGATTCATTCTGGTCTGGCGAAGGTGAGGCTCTTGCAGGGTAAGGTCCCTGGGAGTTGGAAACAGTTCAGCCATTATTATGGTTTTGGTGCCCCGAGCCTGTCCAAATATCATCCTAATTTTGGTCGCCAGATCTCGCAGCTCCAAGGACCTCAGCCCCAATTGTGGAGTGTATTGGATTTTGGAATAGTTGGTAATGGATGGGTTTGGATGGTTGTTTTTCCTTGGTGTACTTTTCAGTACTGGTTTTTACCATGTTGGTATTATGGTTACTCTGTGATGTTTACAGATTTATAAATGTTTGGTGTTATATATTTACTACCATACTATTTTTTCCCATTGTTTGTATGTTAATAAAATGGCTGCTGTGGCCAAATTTAATCCAACCTGGGTCTTCTCTGTTTAATGGGAAGGTGTGAGGGAACAGGGGGTTGGAAGAAGGGAAATGAAATTGCCCAGGGAGAAGGGAGGGGGTTGGCTTATTAGCAGTCCTTTCTTAGGGGGGAAAGTGGGATGGGATTGTGGTAATGGACTCTGCCGTGTACAGAGGTTAAGCATGCAAGAGATCTAATTTATAGGCCTAAATCTACCATAAGAATCTGCAATCTTTTGCTACCAATACAATATTCATCAGATGCACTATACGATTGCACAATTGAGACATCAAATTATTGACTGAGGTATTCTGGATCCATACACTTCAGACTCCGGAGACCAAAGGGTTAAAAAGGGATTATAAAATAGCAAATTTAGAATTGTTGATTAGGTTTATGATTGTGATATAGAAAATAGAAAGGATCAGCTATTTTTAGATTGTGTATGAATGTTTTTATCTGGGTTTTATCTGTAGACTCTACAATTGCAGTGACAGAATTTATGCTGCAAAGTATTTAACAACGAGGATTTATTATATAGGTTATATAGGTTATATAGGTTATAATGTATTTATGGCTAAGGTGGGTTCATATTACATTATTTACTACATTCAAGGTATTCATCGGGTAGTGTGAAAAAAGGTACCCTGATGTATACAGCAACTGGACTGTGGAAAAGACGGGGAGCCTCCAGTTATACACAAACAGATACTCACACATATATATATACGGTATACATTAAGGTATGCTCATAATACATATAAATGTTTAGATGGATCCTAAAAAATATACTTTACAGTGTTCTTCTTATCTGATTAATTTAATGCTCTTATAAATTTACCACATTTTTTTCTCCTGCTCTAGCAACTTGAATCAAAGTATGGGCCACATTTCCAAATTTAAACCTGATATACACTTCTCAACATTGAAATTGCAACACCAAGAAGGACAAGCATAAGGTTGTACGAACTAAGGAAGCACGAGGTGCCACTAAGATCTGCAAATCATAAAACTTTCAAGCACCTAGCTCGTATCTGTTACATGTTAAAACAGGATCAAGTGGTGTGGAAGGATTGTCTGATGCCTTCTGTTTGATGCCATGCCAGTTACCACCACTTCAACATCATCAGTGGGTTATTTAATGTAAAATTATTTTTGGATTCTATTAATTTTAAATACATTTTATCAGAGTTATTTTTATATTTTTGGGATATTATATATTTTTATATTTTATATGATACATTTTTGTATTACATTTCAATAATATAATTTTATATAGTTTGATAATTATCATAAATTACTTTTTATTATTGTACTGGTGTAAGTTGAGAAATATTGGACATTTTTTCCCTAACAGCAAACTCAGCGCCACTTTGACTCCTCAGGCTCAGGCAGACCACATTGAAATAGGTCTGCCTGTTCGAGCAGTAATGCGCTTATTTTTGCCGAACCACATTCATATGGTGCAACGCCCCCAGAACTCCATCCTCATGTTAGGTGCATTAAAAAGTGTTGAGTCTTATGAACAATGCGCCTAACACATTCATTAGGCGCATTAGACATCTTAGGAGCATTTGACGCCAGAAAAGGGTGAAAGACCCGATCATACATGTCTCCTATGGTGTCAGTCATTTGACCTACTGGCATTCAGTTAACAACAGGACTACATGTCTTCTATGGGATAATTGAATTGGAATATTGGGAGAATACTTCTTATTCATTTGGTTAGTCCAGCAACTTCTCCACTATCTATAGCTACTTGTATAACCTGTGATGGCCACATGAATGTTTTGGCCGTACAGGTGCTCTGTGAAAGTCATTACTATTTTTTTCTAGTTCGTTGACTACTGCACTGATATAAAAGAGGTACAGGAGCAGAATTTTTTATTTCATGTTTATTCGAAAACTATATGATTTGCTACTTTATAAATAATAAGTTAAGACATTATAACGTGGACAACCACTTTAAGCTAAGTTACATTCTGAAAAATTATGTGAACCTGATTTAAACTAGTCCAGTACTTTCTCAACTGCAGCAAATAAGGTTGGATATAACTTCTGATATACAATCAGTCCCACTTCTGGCTTCCCATGCCACTCACATGCAGGAGGCAGCACTGTAGACACAGGGAAGCACATCCTACTCTAGTTTTTCATCACTTGGATGCTACTTCTTTTCTTGCTCACCAGCAATTTGTTTCTTCTTGAATGATTTACAACAATGACTGCTAAATAGGTGATCACTAAAAATTATCTTTGACAAGTGCTTCACATTTACTGTCAATTTCCTTTTTTGACAAGAAATACTGTATAAGTTGCACTAGTAAACATAGTAATCGTGCAGTGTCAATTCCCCAATCTAGTTGCATCCAATTCAGTAGTGTAAGAGGCCGTTTACACGGCACAGGACAAATACCGGTCGGTTTATCGGACCAGTATTTGCCCTGTTTTCGTGCTGTGCACACGGCCGCAGGAGGACGGATTTTCTCTGCGGTTTTATTATTCTGTATAAGAAGCTGATTAAGGATTTTTTTTGAGGATGAGTAGATGTTTTCATTGGTATCATTTTGGGGTCCATATGACGTTTTGATCGTTTTTTTATCAACGATTTCTGGAGGTGGATTGAACAAAATATAGCAATCCTGGTAGATTTTTATTTTTGACAGCAGTCACCGTGCGGTATAACGGATATGTTAACTTTACTGAGCAGGTAAATACGATTACAGCGATACACAATTTATATGTTTTTATGTTTTACTGCTTTTAAACAATAAAAATACTTTTATTTAAAAAAAACACTTTTTGCATCGCCTTAGTCTTTAACCCCTTCACGACCCTGGGCGTATGAGTACGTCCCAGGGCCGCTAAGGGGCTTTGCCAGGGGATCGCTCCACGACCCCCCCGCACAGTCGCCGGGTGTTAGCGGCAAATCGCTGCTAACACCCGGCAGTAACAGCGCCGGTGGGTGGCTCCGCCTGCTGGCACTGTTTTACCCATCAGACATCGCGGCAAAGATGGCAGCGGCGTCTGAATGAACGCCGATCGGTGCCGCGCACCGATCGGTACGGTCATCGGCACCTGCGCCGATCCGACAACCGGGCATGGTGGTGGGGAGCCTTGTGAAGGCTCCCGTCACTTACCCTGGCCGGTTTGCCCCACTTCCGTCCGCAGATAGGAAGTGGGGAAACCGCCATCTTTGTACACCGAAATGCATTGCCTATGCAATTCATTAGGTTGTATTAACAATCGCGCCCCCTAGTAGTCAAGCACCATAGGGGGACTAAATGTTACAGTAAAAAAAAAAAAAAAAGTTTTAAAGTACATGCGTTTTTTGGTCATTTTACTTCACTCAAAAAATGGAATAAAAATGATCAAAAAAGTCGCATGCATTCCAAACTACTAGCGATAAAAAGTACACTTCAGCCCGCAAAAAATGCCCCCTCACTGACGTCCGTAGGTGTTAGTACAAAAAAGTTATTGGTCGCACAAACTGGCGCCGCGGCGCAAATGTCAAAAATAGAAAATGTTTGGAATTTTTTTACGGTACCAAAACATAACGGAAACCCTACATGTTTGGTATTGCCAGATGCGTAACAACCTGTAGAATACAGATAACACATTATATTTACCGAAGATTGAACGCCGTAAAAGCAAATCACCCAGAAACATGGCGAAAATACGTTTTTTTCACAATTTGTCCCACTTGGAATTTTTTTGCGGTTTCCCAGTATATTCTATAGTATAGTGAATAACACCATTAGAAAGTACATCTTGTCCCGCAAAATAAAAGCCCTCATGTGTCTATGTAGGTGGAAAAATAAAAAAGTTATGGCTTTCAGAAGGCGAGGAGGGAAAAACGAACGTGTCACAAAAAAAAAACCCGGGTCCTGAAGGCGTTAATAGCAATTAATGATACTTCCTGGGGATACTCGAATAGCAGGCACATACGTCACAACTAAGCCAAGACAATCTATCTGTTCATATAAAATCTGAAAATACCTGTAATACATTAGTGCTATGTTAGGGTATGTTCACACAGCTTATTTTGGGGCGCATTTCGCCACGTATTGTGAGCGTACTGCGCCCCAATCATTACAGTAATCCACAGTTCTCATAGAGACTGTGGACCTTTTGTAGTACAAAACTTCTTACAATTATAACCAAATTACCTTCCACTGCTGGACACATTCACTTAAGGCCAGTTAGCCTAACTTTGACTATATAGCTAGAAGACCTTAAAGAAACCACCCCTTTAAAATGCTAAACTGGTCAATTTAAAAGCTCTTCAATAATAATGTAAAGTGGTAACAGATTTGGCATTAGCCCTAAAAATAAGTGACCATGATTGGCTACTGCCACCCAGTGGAGCTTTTGCTACACTGCAGCATGACTGTTTAAAATTATTTTGGTGTAATTTATCTGATTGTGTTTATTCTGAAAAGCTGCTGACTTCCGTCAATATTTCCACCGGGTGTAAGGTAACCAAATGACCCTGAACTGATATTGAAATGATAAATGAAGTTACCATAAACATACATTTCTACCAGAGAACCATGGTGTGCTTGTAAGAAAACCTGTGACTAATGCAGTGGTAGTCAACCTATTGCATTTTGACTCCATTAAGGGTCTTCCCATCACAACCATGGCCAGAAAGAGGGAAATAGACTTACTGATGCATAGAACTTATTTACATGGTGATATCTGTGCACCACGTTCCCCTCTTTATATTGTTCGTTTTTGCCAAAAATGTTAGCAAAGAAAAGAATAAAAAATTTTCCCACTGACAATATTAATTCTCATGTTACTAACATACATACAAGAGAACACAGACTGCATGTATGTACATATAAATGAACTTGTTTATAACCTACATACAATAGAAGATAAAGTAGATGGAAGAGAAGACCATCAGACTGCCAGATCAGACTACACCTAGGGTTTGTTTGTAGTCTGGTACCATGGAAACTCATTGGTCTATATAAAAGCTGTAAGTTGAAGTGCGTATATAGACAACACCAACTAAAATGAATGGCAGATGTGGCAGGAGTTATGTATGTAACATATGAGTTCTAAATTGTATTTTATTACATATTCTTTCCTCCATTCATTTTCAGATTTTCTGAACTTCAGTTTGCAGATCACACTTCTAGTTCTAGACTTTTATGTGTATGTCCTCTAGTAATTCATCTGAAAAGAAAATTAGACTGGCTCACTTGGGCACAGTGCATGAGTCCTGATGTCATTCAATCACCCACAGCACAGGGGGAAAAAAATCAAAAATGTGAACCAGCACTAAATGATAAAAGCAGCAAAATGTATTCCAAATAAAAGAAAAAACTCCTCTGACTTGTGTTAAGCTTATAAACAGTTCTCAGTCATAGACTAAGACTCATCTATGACTAAGGACTGTTTATTGTCTGAAACGCATCAGAAGTTTTTTTTCTGTCCAGTTATACCTTTTATATTTTTTTTTTTAAACATTTGGAATATATTTTTCTGTTTTAATATTTTTTTTTTTTTATATAACTGAGGTTTATTCAAATTTTTTCAATTAAACAGAAATACAATAACAACATATTTCCCGTCTACAAGTTGCACATAAGAATCTCATAAGGCACATTTCAACTTGTCTAAATTGGACTACATCGCATGAGACAAGAAATTTTAGCATACAATGCAAGCAATACAACAAGGTAATAACACAAATAAGACAGAGACAGAAACGAGAGGGGAGAGGTAAGGTAGATCAATTGTTCCTCCAAGAAACAAATAGTAACAATAATAGGGTTTTCAGCGCAATAGGGTCTCAATCCCTATAACATAGTAATCCCAAGGAGACCAAATCACAGTGAAGGAGTCAACTTTATTATTAAGCAGGGCAGTGACATATTCCATTCTCCGCATTTCCTTTAATCGTTCTAGCATATCTGTTCTAGTGGGTGGGGTCGTCTTTTTCCAGTGACCAGCGACTAAACACCGGGCTGCTGTAAGTATATGCAACAACAACTGTTTAGTGGCCGAGTTTAAACTTTGAACAATAAGGTTTAAAAGAAACACCCTTGGGTGCATAATAAGTTTCACACCCAATACATCTTTAACCAAATTTCTCACCTCACGCTAGAAAGAATATATTATCGCACAGTCCCCAAAAAATGTGAAAGAAGGTGCCCCCCGCTGCCTGGCACCTCCAGCACAAATCAGGAACAACAGGATTTAGCTTATGAAGAAGGGAAGGAGTGTGATACCAAAAATAAAGAATCTTATATTGGTTCTCCTTCGTAGTGGCACAGATGGAGGTCTTGTGAGCATGTTTCCAGACAAGACACCACTCTGACAGTGAGAGGGACTCACCCAAATAAGTCTCCCATTGTGACATATACCTGTGCTGGGGGCGAGAGTCAGGGTCAGGGTGAGTTAACATAGAGTATATGTCAGAAATGAGGCCGTTGGTGGATGAATATGAACGACATAACCTTTCGAAAGGGGTCGGGTCAGAAGCCGTCGTAATCTTTAAGGTATGTCAAGTAAAATGAGTTATTTGCAAATATGAGAAATAACTGGCGGGAGGTAAGCCAAAATCAGACTGTAGGGTATCAAAAGAAATCACCCTCCTAGTCGACCCATCAATAATATCTGCTACTCTAAACAATTTCCTATCAAACCAGGGCTTCATATTCAATCCCACCATGCTAACAGGTAAGAATGGTTGAAAAAGAAATGATGTCATGAGGGATTGGCCCGTGCTCAGCGAAAATCTCCGAGCACACACCTTCCACACACTTCGTATCAAGGCCATTGGTGTTTTAATCATTTTGTGCTCGTCCACATTCTGGATTTTTTCCTTCCAGTAATTCATCCTGGAAGCGAGTTCTGTGCTTCAAGGAGTTTAGCGTTTGCATGGGTGCTCTGCTTTCTCTCTACACTTGTACATAGCCTAAGTGATTTTCCACCCTGAAGCTGCTTTGTGTGTGCTTTCGTCCTATCTATCCCTAAATAGTTAAAAAAAGATAGGCTGCACTCCGATATTGATTTACAAAATTCTTATCTGCGTTTTCAAAACTTTATTATTCCATCAATAATTGACAATAAACATGGTCATAAATCTGGCTTCTTCTCACGTCACATTTCAAATTCAAATACAGAGACAACAGATAGCATTTTACAGTATATTTCGGTCCTATATCGGACTTTTCTGAACAGAATCTCTAAAAAGTTAACAAAAACAAACATTGAGTTAGTATAAAAACACAGTTACAATAAAAACTACATGGGTTAGTCAATTAGTGTCTTCTAGTTCAGAAAGTGTTAATTTTACTTCTTCTTATAGAAATAGACTTTTTTGAGGTCAAGGATGAGACAGAATGAACAGATACTGAAACGTATGAGGAGAGGGGGCAGGAAGAGCTCAGGGAGGTCCACGCTCACAGGTAATGAAGATTCAATAGTGGTTAATATTTCTAAGTTTAGTCTCTCTCCTGCTGAAATGTCCCTTCTACAGAAAGGTTTTTTCTTTAGTTCCACTTGCCCCCTCAATACATTTATCCTCAAACAGGAATTACAAAGATTTTTCCATTCCGTACGTTTGAAGCTTCTGCTTAGTGACAAAAACAATATGGGGCCAATGGAAGACAATAAATTATCCTTAAAATATCTAGGTTTATATTTGAAAAGTAGATATATGCCCCCAAAGAATAGCCACCCTGTAGAAACATATATAGCTTTGACCTAGATTGAAATAAATAAAATCTTGATGGAGGACAAAATAGGCAAAATGAAATATATGTCACGAGAAGAACAAATAGCATTAGAGTCCCTCCGTAATAACCCAAACATAACAATTAAACCGGCCGATAAAGGCGGAGCAATTTTTGTGATGAGAAAGACAATGTATCTTCAGGAGATCAGGAACCAATTATTGGATGCAATTACTTATGAGTAAGTGACCATTAATCTTGAATGAAGGATCAAAAATCGCATCAAAGATACATTACAAATGTATCTGGAAACTGGTATCATTAATTCCCTTACAAGTAGCTATTTGACTAAACAGAAACCAATTATTCCAGTAATATATATATTACCAAAAATACATAAGAGATTTCAAAATCCACCAGGATGTCCTATTTTGGCGTCCACTGACTCAATATTATCTGTACTAGCTATTTATTTAGACCAGATACTATTACCTTTTATTAGTCATTCATTCTGGACACTTCTGATTTTTTAAATAAATTAAAATCAATTACATCTATTAAAAATGAAAGGTTTTTTTATTAACGCTGGACGTTAACAGTCCATCGATCATGAGAAGGGCATAAAAGCCACCCAAAGATTATTGGAGAATTGGTCCTATTTAGATCCTCAGCAACAAAGATTCTGCTTGGACCTCCTCCGTATAATACTTGAGGAAAACTTTTCTTTTTGGCGATGATTTTTACATACAAAAGCGGGGACCAGCGATAGGCTCTAATGTACACCCCCCCCATATGCAAATGCTTATGTCTGAATTTGAAGAAGTATATATTTATTCACATCCATTATTTCAGAAACATGAAAAGATCTGGTTAAGATTCATTGATGACATATTTTGATATAAGGGGGCCCTGAGGCCACTATTCAAGCTTTTTTTGGATTCATGAATGGAATGTATCCGGAGTTGAGTTTCAGTCTACATTATAGTTGAACTGAGGACAGCTTTTTGGATACACTAATTAAAAAGGATTTGTCTTGTAATTTACATATCGATTTGTACCTAAAGCCAACTGATAGAAATAATCTTCTTGATTTTAACAGGAATCATCCCAAAGCAATTAAAAAATTTGTTGCCAAAATTTCAGTTTAAGAGGGTGGAAAGAATAATCTCAGAAAAAAAACACATTGGATACTCGTATCCCGGATATGTCTATGAAATTTACATGAAGAGGTTGTCCAAATACATTATTAGAAAAAGAGAAAGCGTGTCTTAACTCCCCTATATCCATCAGGGAAAGTGCACAAAGTAGAAACGAACATGAAAATAAACATGTAGCATGCGTTACCACTTATCATTCATACATCCCTGTGAGGTAGAATTCACTTTACTTCATTCCCCAACGAAATTCTCTCCCCCAACCTTATCTAATCAGTCAGATCACAGCTGCCCCAGCACAGGACAAGCTCAATTTACATAGTAATCAAGCCCATTGTAAATGCTCTCCATAGGAAGTTGGCACAGCAGGATACAGGGGCACCTGAAAAGAACTCTCCTTTCCCTTAATTAGCACAGAACAAATGCTAGCTCCAGCACTCCAGCTTCAAAGACTGCAATCAATCCAATCCAGTCGGGTCGTCTCCGATATTTCATATCGATTTATAGGCGACCAGCTCATAACCGGTGCATGGCGAGTTCATATCGCATAATATGGAACTCCCAGCACGTACACACCCCATTTCCAGGTTTCCCGGATGCATGGGGACTGAGATACCCAGAATCGGAATTACGGGGTCCATAAGATAGGCGTGTCTCATATCTAGGCGTCGGGTAGCTCCAGCTGGTTCTGATGGTACCACCGGCTCGGTTCTGTGCCAAGGCCCTGCCGAGTTATAGTCCATTTTTGGGTTTGTATCAGAAACTGCCTGACCTGAGTGGGAGGAGTTCATAGGCCGTCCCAGGCGTGTGTAGGGGGCGGCCACGTGGCTGTCCCCTCACAGATATAAGCCAGAGCCAGGGTTGGCTATTTCGTTGATCCAGGAGGGGGGCACCTAAGAGCGTTTCCAGGAGCATCCATACACAGCAGCCGGGGCCACATAAGCCCTCCCATGTGAGCCCAAACCAAGCAACAAAGGAAAACTTGACCTATTTTAAACTGCCCTCTTTTCTGAAAATCCAAAATTTTGGGAAATGTGCACCTCTCTTTTTTCCCTGTATATATTATCATTCTGATATTTTACCTGTCTAGTGTGCCCCTTTAAGGCTAATTAAAAACTATAAACTTTAATCTGGTTAGTCCCGTCTTTATCATCGGCCTCACACCTAACCCCCGGGCCCAAATAGTATAAAAAGCTTTCCCCCCCGGGGTTTGGGTTTCCGACCCTGGGTTTAAGTCGGTCCCCCGGGCCGGGCCCTTTTAACTAAACAGAGAACTGGGGGAAACATTGTTTGTCCCCCCTTGCCTGTGTGGACAGGGGTTAACATTTGGGACAGTGTCTGGGTGACCTTTTTTTCCACCCCGAGAGTGCCGTGCCCAAATTCGGAAAACACCCCAAGTCAGGGCCCTCGTCCCCCATGGGCCGGGGGACGGGCTGTTTTCCCTACAATCCCCAGGTACAAAAGGGCCCCATCAAAAACATTGGGGGACTGCAAAAACTATCCTATCCAAAAATTTTAGGAATTTTTTTTTCCTTTCCCCCTTTTAAAAACCCGTTTTTAAAAAAATAAAACCCAACGTGGCCCAAATTAATTCAGGCGGGAAATTGGGAAACCCCGTTTAAAAACCCCACAACAAACCTTTTTACATTCTCGGAGGGTACTTATCCCTGTCTTGGGTTTCAGCAAAATTTCAAATGTTAAATTTAAAATGAAAAATTTTAAATCACCCCCAAAACAGGAAAAAAAAAAATCGCCCAAATTAAAAGGAAAAATTTTTTTCCACTTGGGGAATCCCCCTTTTTGTGGTTTTATTTTAACGTGCCCTTGGGTCTCCCCATATGTTTGGGGAACTACCCGGGGCATGGTTTTTGGGGGCCGCATAGCTAAACTAATCCAAAAATTAAAAAGTAAAGATCTGATGTTTCCAATTCCCGCTCAAATTTTATTGGGAAAAGGGGGCATAAAGTATCCCAGTTTAAAATAAACCCAAATAATTGATCATTAAACCCAACCCTTAACCCACAGGGTTGGGGATCGTATTCCCCATTAAACAAAAGGGGAATCCTTTTGGATTCATAATCTGAGTACTCTGTCACCAAACGGTCTCAATAGTGACTCTTTTTTTAGATTGATTTATAGACGTCAATCATTGACATCTATTGAGATATTGTTTTTCCCGTCCGGTGAACATTGTAGCAGCGAAAAAATTCCCAACACCAAATTTGTGTTTTTGGTGATTTTGCGGTCCCAAAAATTATTATAAAAAGTGATAAAAAAAAGTCTCCCAAAAGGGTGCAAAAGTGTCCATCACCATTTTCAAAATTAAAAAGAAAAAAGGAAAATTGGGCACAGAAAAAGTGCAAAGCACAAAGGTAAAAAAAGAAAAATTTTTATTTTTAAAAATAAAACACATAATAACATTTCTACAAATTTGGCATCACCACCCTTATTAAAAGCTCCTGCCAAAGGCACTACTGTTTCGTTCGTAGGAATGTACTCAATCACACAATGTAAGCACATTTTTCCACATAAAGACATACTCAGAATGTGACAGCCACAAACCAGAAATGTTACTTTAAGCATGGTAGTCATAATACACCATTTTGGTTAAAAACTTTAGTTAAGGGTTTTTTTCTTTAAAAAACACAGTCAAAACTGAAACAATGGGAAAAAAAATACTTTTTCTTTCCTTTTTTCCCGCACAAAAAAAAGAAAAAACATTTAGGGGTTTTTAGTTTTAGCTTAGGGGGAGGGGGGTTTTTTAGGGTTAATTGCAAAATACTTACTAACCCGGGGGGAAACCTACTCAATGAGGGGCCTTTTTAGGGGGAAAACCCCCAATTAAAAGGGGGGGGCCTATAAAATTACTGCAAGCCTATATACCCACTACCCGGGGGGCCAATTTTTGCTTTTCAAAACCTTTTTAATGAAGGGCCCCGTTAAAACCTACCTACTGGTGGGTTTTACTAAACCCCCAAAATCTACTTGGGGTCTAAAATGACTAAATTTTTTTACTTTAAGGTGGGGCCCATAAACCTGGGGGGCCCTTTTATAAACCCACTCACAGTTTATATACCCATCCTATAGGATGCTAACCAACCCCACCTCAAGAAAAAAACCCGAAAATGTAAAATTAAGGAATACAATATAAAAATTTCAAACCAAAAAAAAGCAAAAACTCCCCTTTTAAAAAATACCTTTTTCTAAAACAAAATCTAAAAAAAATCTACCTAAATTTTTTCTATAGGGGGCACACAAAAAAGGGACAATCTAACCCATCTGTCCCCCTAAAGCTATCAACACTAATATGGCTCCCTTAGCGGAGAACCCTGCCCCAAAAAGGGCGACCCCGGCCCACCCTATGTCCCCTGGGGCTTTACCCTGCCTTTTTCCCCATTAGCTTTACTCAAAACAGGAAAACCCAAAGTGTTTACATAAGGGGAAAACAAAGGACAATGGCAATGTTCCCAAAAGCAATGAAAGATAAAATCAAACGCCAGTGATTATAAGCCTAGCTGAACCTAACGTGATATTATCAATGAAAAAGAAAAGATGGAAACCCAAGCGCCCAAAGCAAAGAGCGCAAATTACACTTTCCCAAACCCCGTTTTTGTTCCATCCCAGGGGCTCCTCAGGGGTCAGAAAAAACATTTTTCCCTAACAAAAATAAAAAGATCAAAAAATTCACTGATTAAAACCCAAATTTTCCCCAAAAAGCCAAACTCTTCAACCTCCCCCTTTTGTGAAAATAAAAAAGTACCTGACCCCCATTCCCATTTTCACAAAGACAACCTGGAGGTGTTTCTGCCAAACCGGGGTTGGTGTATCTCCCTAGAAGGGGGGGGGGGGGGGGGGGGGGGGGGGGGGGGGGGGGGGGGGGGGGGGGGGGGGGGGGGGGGGGGGGGGGCGGGGGGGGGGGGGGGGGGGGGGGGGGGGGGGGGGGGGGGGGGGAACTTTTAGGATAGCATTTGTTTTATTCGTCCCCATCTCTACCACAAAACTGAAAAGTTTTTTTTAACCCCCCCAATGCTCCACCTCAATCGAGGGAAAGAAAAACCCCCCCATTTCTATAACACATAGATTTCACTTACCCTTTAAGCTTTCATGTCCTCAACTCAATGAGATCACCTCGGCCCTCTAAAATTTAACTGCACATGGGCCCCGGAAAAATGGGACAGACCTCTGGGGGGAAGGGTTTCCCTTTTCCCTAATTAAAGTAAAAAGAGTAAAAGGGCACCCACCTCCTCAACCAAAATTTTTTTAAAGGGTTCCTTCCTTTTAAAATGTTTTTGGGGAATTGAGAGACCTCAATGGGATCAATAACGGACCGAATAATTTGTCTAGAAGTGAGAGACAGGCTTTGATTGACTTGGAGAGGGACACGTCAATAGTCATCAAACCGGCGGATAAAGGGGGGAATGTGGTTGTGATGGATGTTAACCAATACCACAGAATGTGTCTTGACCTCCTCCAAGATAAATCCGGTTATGAAGTACTGAGAAAAGACCCTAGAGCGACTCTTTTGGCGCAGTTGAAGTGTGGTGGAGATGAGGCCTGTGTAACCGTGTTAATTAGTAAACAGGAACATGCTTTTTTACTTCCCGAATTCCAAGGAGAGCAACTTCTATGGGCTCCCTAAAGTTCACAAAGGGGTTAATCCCCTCAAAGGTAGACCTATAGTGTCAGGGATAGGGAGCCTGACTCAAAATTTGGGCGTGTACGTGGATAGTAGTTTGAGGGGTTTTGTTACTTCCTTACCCTCTTACATTAGAGATATATCTGACTTACTCCTCAAATTGGAGGGCGTAACGTTTGATGAAGGTACCTTGTTGTGCAGTATAGATGTTGAAGCCTTATATTCTTCCATACCGCATGAGAAGGGACTTAGAGCAGTAAAGTATTTTCTTGATACTCGAGGAATACAGTTCAGAAAACATAATGAGTTCATTCTATCCCTCCTAAGATTTTCATTGAAGAACAATATTTTCGTGTTCGACCGTAAAATCTACCCCAAGCTCAGGGGCACTGCGATGGGGAGCCCAATGGCTCCCACCTAAGCAAATTTGCTCCTGGGCTGGTGGGAGAACACTATTGTCTTCAATGAAGAAGAAGAGAATCTCTGGACTGATTGTGTTGTAATGTGGGCGCGTAATATCGACAACATATTTGTGCTCTGGAAAGGAGACGTGTCGTCTTTTGTCAATTTTGTTGAGTCTTTAAATGATAATGCAATAGGCTTAAAATTCACATTTACTGCCAATGAGTATACCATACCTTTTCTTTACCTTACAATATCTAAAAATGCTGACTATACACTAAGCACGAGGGTCTTTAGAAAGAATACTGCCACCAACAGCCTCCTCAGGTGGGATAGCTGTCACCCGAGACCCCTCGTTAGAGGGATTCCCCGGGGGCAGTATCTGCGCCTGAGGAGGAATTGTTCGGATATCCAAACTTTCAGAAGTCAAGCAAAAGATCTAAGGGAGAGGTTTGTAACTAGAGGTTACCCTCAATCATCCCTCAAGGAGGCGTACCAAAAGGCAATACAGGAGGACCGTACTGGTCTCCTGGTCCCCAAGGCTAAGCAGGTGGATCATGTAGGAACTGTGAGCAATGATCTGCGGATCATTGGGGAATATAATTCCCAGGCAGATAAGATTCAGGAAATCGTTAGGAAATATTGGAAAGTACTCCTACAAGATGACATCCTTAAAGAGATATTGCCTGCTGTTCCTTCTATCACCTATCGTAAGGGGCGGAGCCTACGGGATCGACTAGTGAGAAGACACTTTGTGGCCCCACAGAGGGAGACATGGCTGGGTAGACAGCCCAATGGATGTTTTAAATGCGGTATGTGTAAATTTTGCCAGTATGTCACCAATTGTAAAACATTTGGAGACACTGACAACCCCTCTAAATACACCATCAAAGGATTTATTAATTGTGTTTCCATTGGTGTTGTCTATATGGCCACATGCCCCTGTGGGCTAAACTATGTTGGGAAAACACGTCTTGAATTGAGGAGAAGGATAGGCGAACATGTTGGAGACAACAAAAGACAACATGATACACCAATTGCGAGACATGTGTGGGAAAAACATAATGGTAGGATTGATGTAATGCAGTTTAGAGGTATTGATTTAGTGAAACCCCCAGTTAAAGGAGGTGACTGGGATAAACTTATTCTGCAGCTTGAGACACAGTGGATCTATAGGCTCAATTGTGTATTTCCAAAGGGGTTGAATGAGTCACTGTCTTTTATGTGCTTCTTGTAAAGTCCGCTTGGACATGTTTTCTTCATATGGCTTTGCCCTCATGTAAACACAGATTCCCCAAAAAATTGGGTGTTTTAGCCGACCCTATATGTGCATTTGAAATTCCATTGTATGCACTGCTTTATTGTAGAGTGTTGCATGTCCCATCCCAAACAAGATTTTTTTCGGTACTAATATGCAGGTATACATACTTTATGCATGCAGTATCCACTTGGCGCTTTAACCATACTTAACTTTGATAAACTAATGGAGGCACTGTGTGGGTATGGGATGTCGATTTTGGAGCCTATCTTTGGGTGTTTTTAAGGGGTGGGTCGTCCAACGGCGCCCTGCATACTCAAAGTTGCTGTACATGCTCTGTAGCTTCGCATGACCCGTCCCCCCGGGGTTTTTCCCCAGCCGTCATTTCCCAGCGGCCCTTTGGGGACATTGCGCATGGCAATCTAACCGGAAGACGCGGATCAACGCTGCGTGGAGGGCTGTGCTCAAGCTAGTCCGCCTGTCCCTGTTCCCGGGCATGGCATTTTAAATTTTAGAGACCCAGCGCGATCTCATAGGTTAGGACATGCACTTGAAGTAAATGTCTATGATTAAAAAATAGGGGGCTTTCTTTCCCCCCTGATTGAGGTGGAGCACGGGGGGTTATAAATACCCTTAGTTTTGTGGTAGAGATGTGGGACGCCATACACTACTGCTATCCTAAAAGTTCCCACCGTAGGGAGATACACCAACTCCGGCTAGCAGTACACCTCCAGGTTGTCTTTGTGAAAATCAGACTGGAGACTCAAGTACTTTTATTATTTCTCACTGAGAGGAGTGATGTAAGAGATTGGCTTTTGGTGGATTTGTTTTAATCATGAATTGTTGATCTTTTTTATTTTTGTAGAGGGAAATGCTGTTTCTGACCCACTGAGGACCCTGGGAGGGGACAAACGCGTTTGGGGTGAAATTTGCGCTCATTCCCTATGGGCGCTTAGTTTCCATCTTTTCATTCATTGAATCACGTTAGGTTTTATCTAGCGCATATAATCACTGGCGCTTGATTCTTATCTTTCATTGCTATTGAACATTGCCATTAGTCCTTTCTTTCCCCTTATGAGATCACATTGGCTCTGCTTTGAGTGAGCTAATAGGAGAAGGCAGGGTCAAGCACAGGGGACAGCTAAGGGTAGCGTGGGGTCGCCCTTTTCGGGGCGGGATCTCTGCTAAGGGAGCCATACTAGTGTTGATAGCATAGGAGACCGTATAGTTAGATTGTCCCTTTTTGTGTGTCCCTATAAAAAACATTTAGGTAGATATTTTTAGATTTTGATTTAATAAAAGGTATTTTTTAAAGGAGTATTGTTCTTTTTGGTTTCTTTTTTTAACCTACCTACCTACCTAATGAGGGGGCCTCTCTTTAAAATTGGTTCCTACTAGTGTTGAGCGATTATTATCGACAAAGTTGAAATCGGCACGGTATTTACGTTGATCAGATTTTTTAGATCACGTGATAATTTAGGTTAAAATCTGTGCATAATCTATTAATATCGTGCCATTTCGGTGCTTCCTGTCATTTTGGCGGCCAGCAAATCAGCTTACAGAATAGAGCAGGGTGAGATGTGTGTGCGACGTCATGACTGGGATTTGTATGGCTGCGATTGGCTGAAAAATAACATGACCTCGTTTTACATAGAACAGCCCTTCCTGTTCATGATCAGTGTGTGTCAGTATCTCAAAGCAGTAGGACGTGCGCTCTGCCTCTGTGCAAACAGCTCAGCGAAATTATTCTATTTGTTCACAGAGGCAGCTCTACTTTTAGCTGTGATCCTTAGAACTCAGTTAGATCAGAGATTTGAGATTTTGGTATTAGGCAGGAATTTTTAAAGGGGTATTTCCGCTGTAAAGTCACGGGAGGAGCGGGGGGAGGGGGCCCCACGGGGAAAACGACAAGCTTTTAAAGAATACTGGGTATTTATTTTCGACATTGCATTGCAATAGCTTTTTTATTAAAAGTTTAGGGGTTTAAAATTACTTGGATATTGGGCAGCCTGAACTTAATTAGGATACGATCTTTTTGCAGGTTAATTTTTTAGTGCAAAACTCCCTTTGATTATCATAACATTTCAGATGGGTTCTTTTTATTTTGCCCCGTTCTCTTTTTTGAAGAGGACCTTGCAGTTCAATTTAATCCAACAATTTTGTAGTCACCCCAGGGTTTATAGGTGCCAAAAAAACCTTTTATTTCCGTATCATTTCAGATACGTGTTTTTTTTTTACTTTTGCCCCTCCAAAATTTTTGATTAAAGGGACCTTGCAGTTCAATTTGAATCCAACAATTTTTTGTCACCACAGGGTTATAGGTCCCAAAAAAAACCCTTTTTTTATCCCATACATTTTAGATAGTGTTTTTTTTTTCACTTTTGCCCGCCAATTTGTTGATAAGGACCTTGCAGTTAAATTTTAATCCAGCAATTTTTGTATACCAAGGTTGGGTAGGTGCCAAAAATACCTTTTTTTATCTTTTACATTTCAATACGTGTTTTTTGCACTTTTGCCCCTCCATATTTGTTGATAGGGTACCCTTTAGTAAATTTTT